>CM060595.1:55185525-55308025 GCA_030578255.1 Tiaroga cobitis | reverse complement strand
GGATAAGCCTCAGCTTTAAAGCTGCTTTGATGCTTTCCACAGAGCTCAAATCACAAGCCATATGGTTTTAAATGATCTGTGGTCATTTTGGAGTAGTGTAAAGCCTTAATCTTTACTATTTTTATGACATAGTTGTAAAAAGTTCTGCTTTCACTATAATGCAAGAGATCACTCGAATCACTGGGGTTCAGTTTATGTGCGTTTTATCCATATACAGTAACAGAGATGAAACTGACCTAATATCCTATTCACAGCCCTTGTCAAATAGGATACTACTACATTTGTTGTATGTGCAACCAAAGCACTTTCATTTACAGTCATTTTTTATAGTGGCGCTCAAAGTGGCTATATTATGCCCTTTCACAAAGTCTGGATTTTGTTGTTGGGGTCTATTAGAATAGGTTTCATGCTTAAATGTAAAAAACAACCAAAAAAAAGCATTATTTTCCCCATATTTTACATTGTTGTAGCACCTTTCCCAGTCTGTCAGTGAAGCCCCTCCTTCCGAAAGCACAATGTGCTCTAATTAGTCGACTGGATCAGTGTTGTGATTGGTCAACCTCTTTGTGCTTGTTTCAGAATTGTCAAGTCCCGACCCTTACCATAACCACGAGTTTCGAGACACTACTAACTAACTCAACCAGGCCTCGCACCTTATTTTGCGAATGCTTTGTGCGGGAATTATTTAAATGAGGAATATTGTGACATGTACGTTCCCAGAAGAAAACCCGAGGGGTTTCAGGGAGTTCAGAAACAGTGCGCATTGATTTAGAGAATAACTCCCTTTGGAGTGAATTTGTGCTTTTTAACTTTGCAGACCTTTTTAATGCTCAGACAGCAACATTACACACTAATGAAAAGTTGAACATGTAAGAAGCATAGCTTGTCTTTAAGGCAAGCGTCATAACTTCTATTGATCATGATCACATATTACTTTGCTGTGTGACCAGACCGTCTGTCTGTCTGTCTGTCTGTCTGTCTGTCTGTCTGTCTGTCTGTCTGTCTGTCTGTCTGTCTGTCTGTCTGTCTGTCTGTCTGTCATCTATCTATCTATCTATCTATCTATCTATCTATCTATCTATCTATCTATCTATCTATCTATCTATCTATCTATCTATCTATCTATCTATCTATCTATCTATCTATCTATCTATCTATCTATCTATCTATCTATCTATCTATCTATCTATCTATCTATCTATCTATCTATCTATCTATCTATCTATCTATCTATCTGCAGGATGAGTTATTATTGTAAAGAGAGTTTAAATCACATGTACTTGATGACCTAGTTAGAAACAAGCTTGCTGTCCTATCTATGAACCTCCATGAAAACATCATTTTTGTAAATCATTCATTTTCCTTTCAAAAGCATTGTAGTTGCTTAAGATTGCAGGTCAGAATTCCTCAACAAGATTTAAGTTTGTACTCGTTGATGATATTATAAAAGACCCGTTGAAGGTTATTTGTGAAATAAATATTATCTTTTGTGCAAAGGGACAATGCATATTGGAGAATCTTATACAAGCCACAACAAATGTCAACAATTCATTTACATTTCTCAGTTTGACAATGTCACAGCACTCTTTTGAAATTCAGTTGTTTCCAGCCAGAATAAAAGGTTTGTTTTTAGGTTTAGTTTTTGGTTGTCAACTGATTACTGATTTTACATTCAATTCAATTTTTCTATAGCACGTTTCATATTGCATATCGTTTCAAAGCAGCTTTACAGAAAATGCATTTTTCTACATTACAGTTTAGAGTGATCTGTTATCATAGATATGTACAGTTCTTAGATAATACAAATCATGCAATTAAACATCGTGTATTCATTTAGGCAGAAAACAATGAGCTCCTTAAAGCAATTATTACAAGTTGTGATCATAATGATTACAATATATAGAACATTTGGAAGTTGTATGTTGATTCAGAGTTGACGTCATCCGAAGTCCTCGCAGGGGTTGGCGTCATCTTTTCACAGATGTTGGGGCGTCTGAAATCTTCGTAAGAGGCAAGATCCAAACTGGAGCTTGTGTAATCTCTAGTTAGAAAACAGAAAAGAAAATCAAATAGTGTAGCTGCTGTTCATAACATTTCAAGCAATAGATAGTCGTGTGCATTTGATCTGATATAACTGGAGTGCAAAGTTATGAGATGCATTATGTGAATGCTTGGCTAAAGAGATGCGTATTTAATCTAGATTTAAACTGGGAGATTGAGTCTGAGCCCCAAACATTATGAGGAAGGCTATTTCAGAGTTTATGAGCCGAATACGAAAACGCTATCCCTCCTTTATTGGACTTTGATATCTACTACCAAAATTACAGAGTTTTATGTCCTTCAAGAGCATGATGGATTGTAGGGCGATAGAAGATCGGTTAAATACGCATGAGGTAAACCATTTAGGGCCTTATAGGTCAGTGGGAATACCTTGTAGTCGATATAGAACTTAATGGGTAACCAGTGTAGAGATGATAAAATTGGCAGACTGATCTCATGAAATGGCGTATGTATGACACGCCAATTCGTATTTCCATTTTTGGCGTGCTATCAACACGCATAATCGCTTTTCAGCGTGTTTATGAACGCCGTTGACTTAACGTTACATACTGTGTATATAAATATATGACCTACCCCAACCCCGTCCTTAAACCTACCCGTCACTGGGGTTAATACCATTTATGAGTCTTCCCCTGCCATCCTAGGAAAAAAAAATATCGCTCCCCAGATGTAGATCTACATTTAGCTTCGTTTCGCTCGGACAATTAACGGCGTAGACATACACGCAAAAGATGACGGTTCATTTCGGCGTGGACATATACACGCGGATACATCTACGGATAACACGCCACTTGACTTGAAAGTGGTGTGTATATTTACGCAAAAGTCATGATGCCATGTTGAAATTGGGGACAAATGATCATATTTTCTTCACCCGATTAGAAATCTCACAGATGCATTTTGGACTTACCGTAGTTTGTTCATTGAGGATGCAGGACAACCAGCCACGCATTACAGTAATCCAGTCTGGAGGTCATGAATGCATGAACTAGCTACACTGCGCGGCCAAAAAAAAGCAAATAAAAAAAAAGTTGCTGTTTAGATTTAAATAGGCAAATGCTTGGGAGTCTATGATTGGATCACTATTGCAATGATTATTGTGTTTCTAGCATGTTATATGTTTGGCAACAGTTCATCTAACCCTATTTGATGGAGTGTGTAGCTTTTCATTTCTTAAACAACCATGTAGGGAGACACATCAAGATCTTTGGCAAGATCTTGTATTGACAATGCAAGAGTCCAGCACTCTGTAAAGTCTCCTCCAGCACATCCCAAAGACTTTCAATGAATTTAGGCTCTGGACTCAGAGGAGCCGATTCATGTGTGAAAATGATTCTTCATGCTCCCTCATAACCATTCTTTCCAAGTTTGAGCCTGATGAATCTTGACATTTTCGTCCTCGGATATGGCCATGGTGTGTCGTCCTACGTGGTTGTTTAAGAAATGAATGTTTAAGAAATAATGACATGAGTCCAGCTGTTGGTACGGAAACCAGTGGGATTATTGGATGGCAGAAGAGGTCTAGATGTGCTTCTCAGTGATTACTTTCCCATTCTCACAAACTGTTCGCATCTCTTCAAAAAGCATTTTAAGAGTGTCCCTGTTTAACACTGCACATTGCACATTTATTGTCTTTCTTGAAATATATGGCACTTGAAATGATAACATAGCAGTTGATTCAGTCACTGCATGTGGTCTGTGATATGGTTGTTTATTAATGTCCATATGTAGAGCTGAATGCTCTTAAAAAAATCATTATTTATTAGCATCTTGTCAATGGGTACAATTTTATATAAATGATCTGACTGCCTTTTCTGGGTTATATTAAAGCAGTGACAAATCTGTGGTGATAAAACAAAAGCGCTTTACACAATACAGATAGTTTTAAAGCAGCTTTACAGTGATAACAGGACAATGATTCATTTTGGCTGTTGTTCAGCTGAAGTCAGTTCAGTGTTGATTCAGTTCCGTTGTAAAGATCATCAATTATTAAATTAGTTCTGCAAAAAACTGATATCATCGTCCAGCTCAGTTCAGTTCTCATACAACAGCATCAGTACAGTCAGATCATTAATATTGCTGAATGTTAAGTGTTCCCAACTAAGCAAGCCAGAGGTGACAGTGGCAAAAAAAAAAACACTGTCTTAAGCGTAGGTAATAAGCCTAATTTACACAGACAAGCTGTATTTGCGCTGAAAAGAATGACAATGGCATTATTTAGATAGTTGTTTTAATGAAAATGCCCCAAAGGATCCAAAAGAAAAGATCCTATGACACATTATATAGTTGTCACCAATACTGTAGGTCAAAATACAGTTATATAGCTTAATGACTGCAGCTAATGTGAGTGTTGGATGTAAAATGCCCTCATTACCTTGACAAAACGGTGTGTTAAACTGTGCGCTGAGGATTCACCTCACGCAGAAGACTCCGACAAGTCGCCACACAAAAGACACACCGGTGCATGGAATCTGATTACTTCAATATGTGTGCATCTTTTATTCATGATGGAGACGGATATTTTACCAGACGCTGTGTGAAATGGAATTGGCATGATTTGAAGATCCTGCACATTATTTCCACATCATGCATGTTTTTTTTCTTTACTAATGGAAAAAAAGGTCATACTAATGTAGCAGATTGCATCCCTCCCTCTGGTCCGGTTTAAATTGAGTGAGTTCTGCTGATTCAGGACGGGCTTCCCTCAACGGATCGCTCACCATAACTCATCTGAGATCTACACGAACAGGTTATATCTGTCAAAACATTTGAAAATGACTCAGATATTCTCAAGATACCATAAAAGATTAATTAACTGGAGTCTATTACCAGATATTCATCGTGAGTTCTCATACTGAAGGTGAGATTTCAACAACACAGTATTAAATGTACAAATATTTTGTCTTACAGAATAATCCCAAATTGCACAGCTTGACGTGTTTTTTTTATTTTTATTGATTAGACTATACATTTTTAATAGTAAAACAATTAAAGGAGAAACATGATCCATATCTAGAGACCAGAATATCATCAGAAACTTTATTCAGTAAATGTGTTTCTATCTTAGTTTATGACCCTGTTTTGTTATTGGATAAAATTGTATCTGCCTCAATTGAGGGCATATGGTTTCTATGCACATTTTTAGAATTTATGCGAATCTTGGCATTTCCATCCAATATTTTTTTATGCGATATCCCATGCTTGAAAATAGGTGGATGGAAACAAAGCTTGTGAGAAAAGAGGAATGTATATTATGAGAAAATGAAAGTGTTTTTGACCTTGGATGCAAGTAAACCTATCGTAAGAGACTTGAGAACCAAATAGCCAAATAGGTAAACATATAGTTTTTTTAGGAAACTATGATATTTTTTTCAGTATGATTTGATGACTTTAAAGTTCAAAAGAACAGCATTTATTTGAAATGGAAATCTTTTGCAACACTATAAATGTCTTTAATGTCACTTTTGATCAATTTATTGCATTTTTGCTGAACAAAATGATTAATTTATTTTAAAATGACAAAAAAAAAAAAAATCTTACTGACTCCACACTAGTGAATGTTCAACAGTGTATCTGTATATCCTCATATGTTTCCAGATAGCCAAACACTGAACATAATGGCTCGACTGCAGCTGTTTGCGTTTAAAAATGGTTAGCCATTACAATGATTGTTTTATTATATTTACAGAAATATCTGCGGCTGCAGTGTTTGTCCTCACACAGGCAAACATCAATCAGGCAAAAATCCAGTACATATGATCAGACCCCTGCTGAACTGAAATCCTTTGTATATCTTGCTTTCAAATAAATATGTAGGCCTATAAGATGAATATTGCACTTGACATTTCAGTCCCCCTTTCCAGGCTTTGATCTTTCTGTAACATCTTCATTTCACAACAAGCATTACCCAGAAGACCAGAAGTGACGATTAATGGTACTGAAACATTATTATTCTAAAATAAATTTGCATAACTAATAGGATTGTCTTTAAGGTTTGTTTGTTTTTTGCTTGAGTCCGTTTGATGACAATAACAATAATTGCCATTTCATTGCTGGTCTTTATAGCATGGATTTCAGTGAGTGAATCTAATTGTGCTCATCAACAACCTCACTGATTTCTAATCAGTCTTTGTGACGTCTTTGATTACTTTTGAAAACAGATGCTTGAATAATCTGACACTGATGAAAACTCAGCGTAAACTGCAGAAATAGATGTCAGATTTGCACATAAAGATAAAGCAAAAGGCCATTAGAGGCTGTTACAGTGATTTTACCATGGTAAAGCGGTGGTAAAATCGCCTCAGTGCCTTTTACATTGATAAAATCACTGTATTCTCAGCATTGAGATGGATGGTTTTGAAATGGTGCAAGAGTAATATAAAATACACCCGCCACAATAAGCAATTACATTTATTAAACAATTAGCGTGTCCCTTTATCCTTTTTTCAGGTATTACCTTTCATATTTATTGTATTCAAAAGAAACATCGTCAGTAATTCTACTTCCTGCACAAACCAATATAGGTTTGTAACTAATTTGCATATTGCCAGCCTATGGCATTACTTCCAAACTTCTTTTGTCTGCACTTCCAAAAGATGAGGACTCGCGCTGGAATTGATACGGTAAAACTGACACCATCGTTAATGTTTGTTTCACGGTGTATCAAGTACTGAGGAAGATCCAGAGCTGAAATTCAGATATGTTAAGGAGCGTTTCGATTTCCGACTGTAAGCTGCAGATCACAACAGATTGAGCCATCTGTCCAATCAGAGCGCTCTCGGAAAGGAGGGGTTTAGTCACCTTCATTTATAAAGTGCTTTTAACAGTGTAGATTGTTTCAAAGCAGCTTTACAGTTATAATAGAAATTAGATTAGATTAGATTCAGGTTTAGAGAGACTGAATCCTCTATTGAACCGTTTCAGACACAGTGAGAAGAGAGGTGATGCTCTAATTTCTATTATGAGAAAATAAAGTTCTTTTTTGTTTGTTTTTTTGTTTTTTGTTTACCTTGGATGTATGTAAACCTATTGAAGGAGACTCCCAAAAGAAAATTAGGAACCTTTAAAAAAGCATAATAGATGCCATTTATATAGTATTCAGTTGATGAATGGCTACAGGTGCATGTGAATAATTTGCAGTGGCTTTGAAAGGGGCTTACCTAATAAGATTTAGAAAGGAGATAGGAACCATTCATTTTATAAATGCATATCAATATCCGGTCCAAGCTGGTTCCATCGGGCAGCACATTGACTGCATGTATGCTGAACATGATGAGACGTTTTAAAGGGAATCCAACTGGCATTTCAGGAGTTTTGTGTACTTCTAAATAACTGATTCATTGGCATGACCCGGCGTGTGCTTGCTAACCTTCTGGTTCACATGCAGTATGACAAATATGAACCTAAATATTACATCTGACAGTATTTCAATTAGCATTTTAATGGAACTTTCTCTGTGTACAACAGCCACCGAGGCAGTGTGGTGTGTACAATTGCACCATGAATATTGTGTTACTCAGTGATGAGATATAAAAAAAGTTGAATACACCATTAATCGAAGTTGTTCTCGGTTTAAAATAGTACTGTTTAATACATAGAAAACAAAATATACTGTTCGGAGACTTCACTAGTTGACTAGTTAAAACTGAAGAGGCACAAACGGTAGATGTGTTCTTCTAGTTACGCTAAAATCTCTGGTGAAATAGCACATTCCCTAATACTTCTCAAATTGAAGTTATAAAGTGTATAATAACTGCCATATCATATTCACTTTCATATTCACAGAGAGATTATGGATAAAGCATATAAGGTACACCAGTCTGCATTAATAGTGCTGGTTTTTACTCCAGGTGACTCATTCATATTCGATATAGAAACTGAAATGTATTAATGTACTGACACCATCTAAATGTAAAGACTTTTGCAAATGCACAACTTTAGAAATGTACAAATAGTGGGACTGAAGTTGAATGCTCAGAAACTATTGAATATATATATACATAGATATATGTATAGATCTTTATAGTGATTTTGTGCTTTTGGCATGTTTTATTATTTTTTTCATGTTTCTATTTAGCTTTAATTTATTTTAATTTCATTTTTAGATTTAGTGATTTTAGTCTAGCATGTTTTTCAGTTAGTTGTCTAGAAAGCATTTCTAATTCCTGTTTGTTTTAAGTTTTTAAATAATCTAATTTGTATGTTTTATTTTGTTTTATTTCAATTACATTCAATGATTTTTAATAGTTTTAGATTCAGTTCACAATCTCAAAACGTGTGACTATTAAGTCATTTACACTCTTACTCTCTATTCATCAATTTAATTATCATCAGCATTAAACCTTAAAGAACATTTGCATGCCTCTGAAGTTGTAAATACATGTTTACGTTTGAGCTTATGTTGGTGTGTTGATATGGAACTTTTCAGTGTCTAATTGAACAATGCAAAAATTAATACTAATGAGATTAAATTGTTTGGATATATATCGGCTGCATAATCCAGGAACGCTCCAGCTCCTGTGCCTTTGTGCAGGACATCCAGGGACACCTTAAAATTAGTAAGTGAAGTTTCTACTGTCACAAGGCTATGGTTTCATTGTTTTTGTCATCATTTGCTTGTAGGTAATGAAGAAACTAATGCTGTAGTTGCCATATGCACGACACTCTCTAATGATTGCTACCAATTACTGGCAGCTGTGTTACTATATTGACAAGGTTTTAGAAGTCAATTGGACTTTCAGATGGCAATACAACTGGAGGATTGAGTCGAGGAATTGTAATACCTGGAGAAAGCCGTCCGTTAGCATTCCCATTCCTTTCCGTGGCAGCCGCTCGACTGGTGAAATGACAAGGCCTGCGTGCTTCCGCCTTTGCTGGAGTTGGTTTTGGAAACTTTGTTGTCAGCCACTCACCAGAGGCCAGTTACACCAACAGTCTGTATGTTACATTTTATCCTAGTACTACTACTGAATATTTTAGAGTTGCACCATTAAAGAAGTTAGGATAAGGCAGTTAAGCGTCAGGATATTAATGAGCTCATGCTTTCTCTGACAGACTTATGCCTTTAATATAATGACACTGATATTTACACTCCTTTGTGTTTGAGAGAGAGAAAGAGAGAGTGAATGAATGAATTACTTCTTAGTGTTTTTTTTTACCCTGAAACCAAAAAGGTGCACCCACTTTTTTATGGATACCCCTTTCACTTATTGCAACAAAAATATAAATGAAAATACATATAAAATACATTTTATTATTAATGCTTTCTACTTACTAATTATGGAGACAGTTCCAGTCGATGTATTATTTACATATTTAAATATAATATTTCATATATTTTATGAATATTTATATATTGTATTTTCATAGAAATATATTTTGCAAGAATTTCCATAGAGATGTATTTTTTATTTAACAAGGTAAGTGGATATGCACAGCTTTTGATCACTGCAAAAAACATTGAAGGCTGCTTAATGGTAAAATATATTATATTTCTTATATAAATATTGTGGTTTAAGCCACTACTAAATGTAAACGCTGCAAATTGATGAAATAACTTTTCTGCGTAATTTAATACATGCATGTACGCTCACCTAAAGGATTATTAGGAACACCATACTAATACTGTGTTTGACCCCCTTTCGCCTTCAGAAGTGCCTTAATTCTACGTGGCATTGATTCAACAAGGTGCTGAAAGCATTCTTTAGAAATGTTGGCCCATATTGATAGGATAGCATCTTGCAGTTGATGGAGATTTGTGGGATGCACATTCAGGGCACAAAGCTCCCGTTCCACCACATCCCAAAGATGCTCTATTGGGTTGAGATCTGGTGACTGTGGGGGCCATTTTAGTACATTGAACTCATTGTCATGTTCAAGAAACCAATTTGAAATGATTCGAGCTTTGTGACATGGTGCATTATCCTGCTGGAAGTAGCCATCAGAGGATGGGTACATGGTGGCCATAAAGGGATGGACATGGTCAGAAACAATGCTCAGGTAGGCCGTGGCATTTAAACGATGCCCAATTGGCACTAAGGGGCCTAAAGTGTGCCAAGAAAACATCCCTCAGACCATTACACCACCACCACCAGCCTGCACAGTGGTAACAAGGCATGATGGATCCATGTTCTCATTCTGTTTACGCCAAATTCTGACTCTACCATCTGAATGTCTCAACAGAAATCGAGACTCATCAGACCAGGCAACATTTTTACAGTCTTCAACTGTCCAATTTTGGTGAGCTCTTGGAAATTGTAGCTTCTTTTTCCTATTTGTAGTGGAGATGAGTGGTACCCGGTGGGGTCTTCTGCTGTTGTAGCCCATCCGCCTCAGGGTTGTGCGTGTTGTGGCTTCACAAATGCTTTGCTGCATTCCTCGGTTGTAACGAGTGGATATTTCAGTCAAAGTTGCTCTTCTATCAGCTTGAATCAGTCGGCCCATTCTCCTCTGACCTCTAGCATCAACAAGGCATTTTCGCCCACAGGACTGCCGCATACTGGATGTTTTTCCCTTTTCACACCATTCTTTGTAAACCCTAGAAATGGTTGTGCGTGAAAATCCCAGTAACTGAGCAGATTGTGAAATACTCAGACCGGCCCGTCTCGCACCAACAACCATGCCACGCTCTCCCATTCTGACATTCAGTTTGGAGTTCAGGAGATTGTCTTGACCAGGACCACACCCCTAAATGCATTGAAGCAACTGCCAAGTGATTGGTTGATTAGATAATTGCATTAATGAGAAATTGAACAGGTGTTCCTAATAATCCTTTAGGTGAGTGTATGTATGTATGTATGTAAATGGTAAATGGTAAATGGACTGCATTTATATAGCGCTTTCACAGACCCAATGGCCACCAAAGCGCTTAAGAATTTGCCTCACATTCACCCATTCACTCACTCATTCATACACCGACGTATGTATGTATGTATGTATGTATATATATGTGTGTGTGTGTGTGTCCTAACAATTGATAATTTGTAATATTTTTTATATTGTAATACATAATTTTACATTTAAGCTCTAAATTGATGTTGTGTGTGTGTTCATAATTTGTTTGTATGACAGCCTGTCCAAAAATTATGTCAGAACAATTTGGCATGTTTCATTGCGTCATCACAATTAAAACAATAGACTTTAAGCAAAACTACGTAAAATGCTTACAAAATCTTTAACATTTTTTTTAATAATGTTTGAATAAAAGGTGAAGATTTCAATTTAATATTTACTCTCCTTTTTATTTTGAGAGAGAGAGTGAATATATAACTTTTGGCCTCTACTAAAAGTTGTATATACACTGCATTCCCCATGTTTTCCTTCTGTCTGCTCTTTTCACCCTGTTTTCCACTGTTTCTCTTCTGTTGTTTTGAGCAGTCAGTCTGAGTGTGGGTCATAACACTTGAAAATGAAACATACCTCTGTTTGTGTTTGAGCCTTTTATGCGCCTTCACTTGTGTGTTTTGTGCTCGGCTCTTTTTTTGTAGCAGCATGGTAAGAACATGTCCCGGCGGTCTATGTCCCAAAAAAATGTTAATAATGCCAAGCCAGCTCATTACTTGTACCCTTTGGTAAAGTACAATCTAGTTAAGAGAAATCCCTCAATCCTGTTGGATATCAGCCCGGCCTAACCTACAAATCCCAAATCCTGACAACCTTCTTTTTTAAGCTGTAGACATAAGCAGATATGCGTTATATTATTTCCTTACTTGGCCTTCTTAATTGTTGATTTTATTATTCATCGTTCAAATGCTGCTAGCTTCAGAAAAAAATGGTCAAACACACAGAGAGGCTAAATGGATTTGGATGTTTAATCAGGATTATTACATGACTCTCTGGAATACTTGATTCTGATTGGCCGTTCACAAAATTCTCTGGATAAATATATTTTTTTAAATTGATAATATGTTGCCCACTCTTTCTTCATTCATAATAAATTAATAAAAACTCAAAACAATATTTCATGTTCGTTTATTTATTTAGGTAAGTAGCAATGCAATAAGCGGGATAATGTGCAGGTAATGTAATGTATATGGTAAACAAAATAAAACCCCACTGACTAGGAATATACTGCATGCTGAGAAAGAAGTAGATTTAGTTAATGCACAAAATATAACCACACTTCATCTTGGATACAAGATAATTCGTCACAATGTCTGCCAGCAATGAAATAATGAGCAATTAATGTACATTAAATTCTGAAGTCACTCAGTAACTGGATCTAAAGAGTCGGTCTTAATGCGTCTATATAACTCACTCACTGCGTCTGAAGTGCAGATACAGAACTGAGATAAATGGAACATTTGTCTGCCTTGACAGAAGACAGCAAATTGGGATTAATAGAAATATATGACAGTGCCAGCAGAGCTGGGTGATCAATTCCAACCAATTTTCAGTTCTGGCTCACTGTCCTCACCTCTGTCACTGCTGGAAAAACAGTTTTATTTCAAAATACTGTGTCTGTATATTCTACTGTGGTAGTGTATTTCAGATGACCTAAATATGATATCATAATAATGTAACCGTGTTAGCATACACAGCTATAATTTATATCAGACATGTTCTGCACTGTATGTTTTGCACTAGAAATGAATCATTTATATCATCTGGCTTCTTGTACTCTTACTTTTCTAATTGATCAGTCAGTTTTACTATAAAACAGGTAAGACACGAAACAAAACATTGCATTCTGTCTAACCGCCCACTTAAAAATACCACCTGACTAACATGTACAGCAACCCGTCATACTTTTAGTTTTTCTGAGTTGTTTTAAGAGGCCGTTATTCATTTGGAATGAGTAATATAAGTGTTTTCCAGCCACGACATACAGTAGCAACAAGCTAAAAACATTCAAAACACCCTACCGGCTGCATAGAAACCTCTCTCTTGTAGAAAATGTATACATTTTAATTGAATCTTTTTGATATGTCCAAACGATGAACGTTGCCTTTTCTTTGGTTCACCAAAAAAAAAGGCTGTCTAAATAAATGCTGCTTATTGAGTTGACAGATGGATTCCTTGGTTCTCTCCCCCCCACCCCCACCGTACACTCAGTGAAGGTTAATGGCGTTTCGTGGCATCATGATCCCTAGACGTACATTGCTACAGCTCTCTAGGTGTCCGCCGCTGCTCCTCCCTCATGCTCTGTTCCAGTGTTACGAGGTGACATTGATGAACCATCTGTTCAGTGCATGTCACCCCCAGCAGTGCCTGTGATGTGCGGCATAGGACGAGAAGCTTTCTGACACTTGTGAGCTCCTGTACTGCCTGCTCAGCTACTTTAAGCCCCCAAATAATCACCACCGACCAGCAGCAAATCATCCGTCTGTCCTCAGAAACTCGCAGGAGGATTTGAGTAGAAGCAGAAGACGGGATTCGAATGAGTCTGACTTATGGGAGCAAAGGGTGAATCTCACAAAACCTGCCAAGCACACATTTCAAACCACAATTAATAGGATGATTTAGATTTCTCAGAATTTCATTGCTTATTACTCCTTATTGATTTTTTAATGGCTGTAAGAGAGGATTATCCGATATATAATATATATATATATATATATATATATATATATATATATATATATATATATATATATATATATATATATATATATAGTGTCCTTGGAAACAGATGAGTGGCGGGAAACAAAGACAACGAACATGTGACTGATGAAAACAAACTAAATGTTGCAAATTACATGTCATTATTTATTTAACAAAAAAATAAGACAAAATGGAGAAGCCATGTGTGAAGTCATGAATATATATATATATATATATATATATATATATATACAGTATATATACACACAAAACACTATATATGTGTAACAGAGAGGTCTGAAGAAGATGAAGACGGACGACAGGAAAATAAAATAAACAAGGTTTATTAAACTAGAATGCAGCAGGCGTAACTGCATGCACTTACACAGATAATAACCGACAACTGAAGACTGAACAAAGAGGAACTAAAGCCTGGTTCACACGGGACGATTCTAAAATTGTCGGACGATTTTCCAAACCTGAGAGACTCCACACACGGCGATAAAAAAATCACGGGTCTAACAGTTTTGGTCGTACAGTGTGTGGTGCGCAGCCACACGGCAAAATCAACACATCACACACGAACCGATTTGACTCCAGAGCATTCCCAGGTCAGACGGAAAATCTCGCAAAATCCCTCGAGATCAAACGTGACTTCAGAGTAAACAATCATGGCGGACGAAGAGGATGCAGTGGCGATAGTTTGTAGTTTGTTTTTAACCGAAAAAAAAAAACGTTATCAAAAGAAAAGGCGATGGTCAAAGAAGTGGAGACAACGCGAGCATGGACGGCTGTTTTGATTTTTTTTCCCGGTGCTTCCTCTGCGCCTCGTCACCTCGCTTTCTGGTTGGCTACTTGCCACAGTCCATAGACTGCGTGCTCGTTTGTCCCCGGGGGACACCACACACGAGGAGAAATCGGGCCAAAAAAATCTAACATGTTGGATATCCCCGATTTGAGATCGGAGCGGTCCCGACGTCCTTCCGAGCAGACGAGAGCACTCTTAACACACCACACACGGCAGGAATGTCTGATCAGATTATTTTACGATAATCGGAGCATACTTAAAGGGTTAGTTCACCCAAAAATGAAAATTAAGTCATTAATTACTCACCCCCATGCTGTACCAACCCCGTAAGACCTTCGTTCATCTTCAGAACACAAATGAAGATATTTTTGATTAAATGTGACAGTTGGATCACTCCTCCATAGGCTCCCTAAGGGAATGAATCCTGACGTCCCAGAAAGTCAATGAAGAAAATGTTTAAATATTCCATGGCACAACAGTGGATCAACTATAAGTTTATCAAGCGACGAGAATACTTTTTGTGCGAAAAAAACAAACAAAAATAACGACTTTATTCGACTATTCCTTTTCTTCCTTGTAGGCCTGAAACGAGACTTCAAGAGATTTTCACGACGCGCAATAATTAATGTAATTAATGACTTAATTTTCATTTTTGGGTGAACTAACCCTTTAAGATTGCCGGAAGGGGTAAATTGGGGCTAAAATCGGCCTAATTATCCTGCCGTGTGACGACACCGTTTTTAACTAAAAACATAAAACTTTTAATGAGGATGTACATTATTATATACAAAAATAACGACTTTATTCGACTATTCCTTTTCTTCCTTGTAGGCCTGAAACGAGACTTCAAGAGATTTCCATGACGCATGAGCGAGAACTGAACTGAAGTAGTTGAAGGAGATCGCAATTATCGCGCATGCGTCGTGGAAATCTCTTGAAGTCTCGTTTCAGGCCTACAAGGAAGAAAAGGAATAGTCGAATAAAGTCGTTATTTTTGTTTTATTTCCGCACAAAAAGTATTCTCGTCGCTTGATAAACTTATAGTTGAGCCACTGTTGTGACATGGCATATTTAAACATTTTCTTCATTGACTTTCTGGGCCGTCAGGATTCATTCCCTTAGGGAGCCTATGGAGGAGTGATCCAGCTGTCACATTTAATCAAAATATCTTCATTTGTGTTCCGAAGACGAACGAAGGTCTTACGGGGTTGGTACAGCATAGGGGTGAGTAATTAATGACTTAATTTTCATTTTTGGGTGAACTGACCCTTTAAGATTGTCGGAAGGGGTAAATCGGGGCTAAAATCGGCCTAATTATCCTGCCGTGTGACGACACCGTTTGTAACTAAAAACGTAAAACTTTTTATGCGTTTTGGGCGTTCGTTTACACGACCTTGGCGTTTTGGGTGACTGAAAACGCAAACTTTTGAAAACAGGTTTTAAAATGCAAGTTTTTGAAAACGGTCTCCGTGTAAACAACAAAAACGCGAATCTCTGAAGACGATGATGTCATGCACATGCGTATTACGTGTTCAGTCTATAGTGTTTCATCGCCATCTAATGGCCTGGCAGCAGAATACAGCGTTTTTAGTCATTTTCGCGGATCCGTGTGAATGGGGAACTTCTCCGTTTTAAGCATATTAAGTACCCTTAAATACACAGTGGTGATGAACTAAATGAGCAGCTGAGAAGAATGACTAGTGTCCTTGGAAACAGATGAGTGGTGGGAAACAAAGACAACGAACACGTGACTGATGAAAACAAACTAAATGTTGCAAATTACATGTCATTATTTATTTAACAAAAAAATTAAGACAAAATGGAGAAGCCATGTGTGACATACTAAGTACACCCTATGATTCAATTGCTTGTAGAACCACCTTTAGCAGGAATAACTTTCTGAATGACTTTATCAGTCTCTCACATTGTTCTGGAGGAATTTTTGCCCGCTCTTCTTTACAACGTTGCTTCATTACTTTGAGGTTTGCGAGCCTTTGTTTATGCTCCACTCTATTAAGGTCCTGCCACAGAATTTCAGTCAGGTTGAAGTCTGGACTTTGACTGGGCCAGTGCAACTCCTTGATTCTTTTCTTTTACAGCCATTCTGTTGTAGATTTGCTGGTGTTCTTGGGATCATTGTTCTGTTGCATGACCAATCGGCCAAGCTTTACCTGTCAGACAGTTGGCTTCACATTTGACTCTAGAATACTTTGGTATACAGACAGAGGAATTCATGGTCGACTGAATGACTGCAAGGTGCCCAGGTGGCTGAAAAATAAGCCTAAATCATCACCTCTCTGTCACCGTGATGGACAGTTGGTATGAGGTTGTTGTGCTGATATGCTGTTTTTGGTTTATGCCAAACTTGGCGCTGTGTATTGTGGCCAAACATGTCCACTTTGCTCTGACCAAAGGACATTGTTCCAGAAGTCTTGAGGTTCGTTCAGATGCAACTTAGCAAACCTAAGCCATGCTGCCATGTTCTTTATAGAGAGAAGAGGCTTTCTCCTGGCAACCATTCTAAACATGCCATACTTGCCCAGTCTTTTTATAAATGTAATGTCATGAACTTGAACATTTAACATGCTAACTGAGGCCTGTAGGGTCTGAGGTGTAGTTCTTGGGTCTTTTGCAATTTCTCTGAGCATTGCACAGTCTGACCTTGGGTTGAATTTGCTGGGATGTCCACTCCTGGCAAGATTGGCAACTGTCTTGAATGTTTTTACTTGTGAATAACCTTCCTTACTGTAGAATAATGGAACTTCAAATCGTTTGGAAATGGTCTTGTAACCCATCCTAGATTGATGGACAGCAACAATTGCTTGTCTGAGATGATTGCTGATGTCTTTCCTCCTTGACACACACCTGAATCCTCCAGACCAGCAAAAAGCCCAAACTTCTGCTTTTATAGAGGTGATCACACTTGTTGATGATCAATTAATCAATTACATTTAATTATCAGCGCCCGACTGCTACTTACCCTCGTAATTCCTATGGAAGCAGTGACAGTGTACTTAGTTTGTCACACATGGCTTCTTTTCATTATTTAAACAAATATGTATAATATTATATTATTGATGTAGATTTTGTGGTAAAATGTGACCCAGACATATTGAGATTCAACAGAGTTTCAGATTCAACAGAGTCAGAGTTATGTGTGTTCAGTTATGCCATTTAATATTAATTTTATATGCAGGAACAGTTAAAAAGCTGTGCGAATGTGCATTTTACATCTAAAAAGAGAAATGTGAACCCCATCCAGTTTGAGAGTGGGTGTTCTGGCTTTTTTTGAAATGCTGAAGTTCAAATGCACAGCTCTTTCAGCTGGCCTACACACTCATGCTGGATGTACGGCTATATCAACTGTTTGGCTGGTATGTAGTTCTGTAGGAGTTGTGCCGTTTTTGATTTTATTTTTGGATCAAATGCAGGAGAGAGGAGGAACAGCTTCAACCTCCACATGCGGGCCTATGGTTTCAGAAGACCATGAACCTTAAGAAATGAGTCATTACTGTTTGCTTTGTACACACACCACTTCCGCATCTCGAGTTTGCACCTTGTTGCGTGTAAGATCACGGAAAATCGAATCAACCTCTTTTAAGAGGTTGCAAATTTAAAGAAGTTCACTCAAGAAACTTAGGATGAACACATTGCGCTACATGAAATCAAATCAACAAGTGAACTTTAATCTGCATTAAACACAAGCTCCAGGATTAATTCAATCAACAAGAAATGTTCTTCCCTATTTACTCAACCTCATAGTGTTCCAAAGTTGTATGCTGTTATTTTTTTTCTGTAAAACACAGAAGTTGAAATGAATTGCATAGTGACCAGAGGCTCCACGAAGGTACATGCAAACAGCATCTCTAAAGCTCAATTAAATGGAACTGCATTTTCTGCAGAGCACATTGTGCCTCTTCCATCTTCTGTCTAATTATGTTGGATGAGCTCAATCATGGATGCGGAACTTAGATTAACTTTCTGAGAAATAAATGATGAAGTTCCAAAGAAAATGCAGAAAGAAGATCTTGAAAAGACAGTTATAGTGCAAAAAATACATCCTTGGAAGTTGGAACAGGATGTGTAAGGCTGTTGAATTAGTCCTGTGCTGTTTATTCTTTGACTGCTTTTCTCTTTTCTGCTTTGTTCTAGAGCACTGAAGAAAATCTTGCTGACAACACGAAACTGATTCAACAGTATAAATAAGGTCAGTTAAAAAAAAAAAAGTAAAAATAACTTTTTGGCAGTCTGATAGCATAAGGAGCCTTGATCAGGACATGGTATTTTACACAGTGTGTCAATGTTGTATGCATGTTTTTGCAAATGTAGTTTACATCCGGTTTATGCATACACTTTAAAAAATGTTGGGTCGTTTCAACCCAAATTTGGGTCAAATATGGACAAACCCAAATGTTGGGTTAAAAATGTAATCAAAAAATGTACAGTTGAAAGTGAAAGTTGAAGTTAGGTAAAAAATTTAAATGACATTTTTAACCCAGCATTTGGGGTTTGTCCATATTTGACCCAAATTTGGGTTGAAACAACCCAGCATTTTTTAGAGTGTACAGAAAACATACAGGTGAAACTCGAAAAATTGGAATATCGTGCAAAAAAGTTTATTTCAGTAATTCAACTTAAAAGGTGAAACTAATATATTATATAGACTCATTACATGCAAAGTGATATATTTCAAGCCTTTATTTGTTATAATTTTGATGATTATGGCTTACAGCTATGAAAACCTTTTCACAATATTCTAATTTTGAATTTGGGGTGTTCAAACATTATAAATGTCTTTACTGTCACATTTATTAAATATACTGCATCCTTGATGAATGCATTACATAAAAAAAATATCCAATTTTTAGAACAACACGTTTAAATGGGTGGTATAATGCCCTTTTCACAAGATGTAAAATAAGTATTTGATGTCTCAGGTGTGTGTTTGTGAAGTTTTAGCTCAAAATACCCGACAGATATGTTTGTATAGCATGTTAAAATTGTCACTTTTTGAGGGTGAGCACAAACGCATTGTAACTTTGCAGATGTTGTTTATGCTCAAACAGCAACATTACTCACTAACTAAAGTTAGAAAAGTGAAATCATAGTCAACCACCCCTTTAAACAATTATTAATGAATGAGAGATATTTTCTTTTCTCTCTCTCTATTTTGTTAAACAGACATCACATTTTTATTCGATACCCACACGTTCCACTTCTTGGCTCAGCCTCTGTAATCTTTGCAGCTTTGCTGTGCCATTTGGCACAACCATACTGTTGATAAACTAAAGTTCAAATGGCCCTCAGTGGTCGTGCTCTCATGGCCGCAGGCTAAAAGCATGTGAAATGTGTGTGCAGCACTTTAGCCAGATGGTTCTATTCCTCCCATGCTAAAAGAATTCAGTGCTAATCTGCAGCATGAACATATAAAAACATGAAATTTGTGATAAGAGTGTTCTTAGGGTGTACTCACACTAGGCACGGTTGCCATGAACCGGGCCCGAGTACGATTGTCCCCCCTCCCCACTCCCCCGCTGGCCTGCACTCACATAGGGTTTCAGCATTCGTGCCGGAGCACGCTTACGTCATTATGGTGCGACGGTTTGGGGATAAACAAGAAGAGCGGAGCTGTCTGAACACAATGGAGTCCATCGCTCTGTTTTCTTTGTGGATAATTTTGTGTCGTTTAAAGTCACAATTACCTTTTCTTTTCTTTTTTGTATTCAGTGGCGGAAACGGGCTTCCATTACAAATGACATAGGCAAGCTACTAAACGTCCACGGTGGTCCACAGCCCTCTCACAGCCTGTTGTTAAACAGATGTGTCGCCTTAGTGGCGCGAAAATTTTCACGTAATCGTGCTGCTCGTATGAGGAGGTTTGCAAGGTACCAGCTGAAGTGCAGAACCATGACGTCACGCGTCCTGTTCCGTGCTCCAGCACGGTTAGCGCTCACACTGCATGCGAACCGCGCCCGAGTCCAACTGAACCGTGCTCTGGCCCACCTCTTCCAAGCGGGCCAGGGCCGGCTAATCGAGCCGCGCCCGGGCACGGTTCGGAGCACTCACACTAGTCAAACGAACCGCGCTTTGGTGGTCAAACGCACGCGGGCACGGTTCAAACTGGCTAGTGTGAATACACCCTTAGTCTAAAGGAATAGATCAATAGTTCAGAAAGGATGCAAAAGCAAAAGGTTCATAAATGTGATCCATAGGCCTGACTTGTCCAATATTTTTACAAGTCATACAATAGCTTTATTTGAAGAATTAACTGATTCACAGATAATCTTGACATCCAACCCAGCTCTTCTTGCCATGTTCAAGTAGAGATTGTTAGATTTGAGAGCAAATTGCTATTTTGAATTGGATCTTTTCAGTGAATTGATTGAGCTGGTTCACAAAAATGGGCAGAATGATTTGTTTGGGAGACGAACAAACAAACCAATTTGTCTGTTGGATAAAATGAACTTAAGTAATAATATTTGTCTTCGATATCGATTTTATTTGTTTTTCTTTTTTTCTCTTTTTTTTTCCCTCACATTTCGCCATTAAGCCTCTTGTAGCACTTGATTGTGCCTTTAGAAGGTAACATCACTTGATGCCTTCAGAAAAAAAACTGTTATTACTCTAAAAAAAAAAAACACGTCTTTAAAAGTATTAAACTGCGAGGCAGAATGTGCTAAAATCAATTTAAATGACCATTTTAGAGCCAATGACAGAGTAATTGACATATCAACAACATTTGTATAAATCCCTTGAGTCACATTTTGTGCCTACAATATTGAGATGTTGTGTTGCTGCCAAATAGCCAGTTTGCTGTGGAATGAGTCTGTGGTGCAGATGGGAGGGTGATATAATTAAGCCTAATTTTCTGTTTTCTGTTCTTATGATAACAGGGTATACCGCAGACTCACAACTCAGTCCCAGCATAGCAGAATGTCTTTTCATAGACGTTGAGACTGTTATTTCAGGCAAGTACAAATCGCCAACTCAAAGGGTTGCGTCCAATGCCCAGAGAGTTTAACAATTATTTTCTTCCTCAGCATTTTTGTTGTTTTTCATTACAGATATCTACACATTCTTTGAGAAGCAAAATCACCTAAGATATTAAGTCTTGTTTTCTTAACTCTAAGTATTTTTGCATACCTCACTGTCAGATTTTTTTTCTTGTTTTAAGCATAAACTTTCTTAATGTGGATACATTTTTCAGTATACAAGACTTGATACCTTAATTTGTAAGAATATTAGATATTTGTACTGGAAAACAAGACAAATGCTGAGGAAGAAAAACACTTTTTGCAGTGTAGAGAAAGGGAAAAATTTAATTAGTTATTTTTGTTGTCAAACTCTCCAAACCCCAAAACTATGCAGCTACTCCAACTAATGTCTTCTCCATCCCAGTCTCTCACATTCAGAGGATGTTCTCTGGTCTTCCTGAGGGAACTGTTCACTTATTTCCTGTCTCTTGACCTCAGCTGCAGATCAGTGTCTTTTAAGCGTTCCTTCAAGCTATTCTGCTTGTGAAGGTTAATCGGAAACAATGGCTAGCTGCTGGGATTTGCAAAGCTGCCGCATTTAATCCCCTCATTCACTGTGAGATAAACTCTGGATTTTCCACAAGATCTTCTCTTAATTTGTGCAGATTATCTACAGTGGATGATTCCCACCAGCAAATATACCGACACAGCTTGTGTTCAATGGCTTAAGCAGGAAGTAGCCGCGTATTTGTGTATATTATAACTGCACAGCGGCATCCAGAATTCTGAGGCCACGATAAAATGGTAGGGTTTTTTCAAATTTTCCTGAATATTAATGCTACAGTGCCCCTAAAGGGACAAGAAAAAATGCATCCCAGACAGCAACATGGTGTCGTATCACATCCGGGCCACATGTGGGACACGTGGATTCCACACGGCCCAGATGTGGGCCGGATCTGGGCCGACACTATTTTGCTGTCTGGGATTTCAATGCTTTTGTGTTCACTTACCAAATTTCTGCATTCCCCGGAAAAATGTTCATTTGTTCGCAAAAAGTTTGCATTTCCCCGAGAAACGTTGCGTTTCTTTTCAAGATATATTCTAATGCTGCTGCATTCGTTTGCAAACTTAGCATTTTCCTCCCATCTCATATTAAAAAGGTTTGCTAGGTTTGCTGAACATGAAACATGAACAGTTTTTGGGGGAATGCAACATTTTTGCGAACGAATGCAGAGTTTCCTGAGATGGGAGGAAAAAATATATATTTGTGTGTTACCTTGCAAAGCTTTTACGTTCAACGAGAAACATTGCAGTCACTCGCAAAAGTTTTGCATTCCCTCAAGAACCTTTGCATTCTTTCCAAAAGTATTAGGGGGAAACGGGGCTAAAGTCTCACCGGGGTAAAAGGTTTTGACTTTATTCTCTTTTAAACCACAAGATGGCACAAAAATTCAGCTTAGCACTTTTCTTAAAGAGGTCATATAATGGTACATGCACTTTTACAAGTTGATTGTACTGAAATGTGTGTTGGCAGTGCCTGTACACAACCATCATATAATGATAGAAATCTATCCAGTGTTTTTGTTTTAATCTCCTTATATGTTTTCCCCTGCCTCAAATCGAGCCGTTCGATCGAGTGACGTCACACGGTCGGACGACCCTCCCACGATTGTTGATTGACAGCAGCGTTTCAACACAGACCCGCCCTGAGCGAGCTGTGCGTCATTGTTGATACGCTGGAGCAGAATGGCGTCTAAGCGATTGTGGTGTTCTGTTCTTGGGTGTAATAACGAACACAGCAGTCATTTTGATGTTCCTAAATCCGAACCGCTGACGACACAGTGGCTGAGTTTGGTTTTCGAAGGGAATATTCCCCACGAGCAACGTCAATGCTTTCGCGTTTGCGCGATTAGCGAATCTTTTCTCACCAGACTGCTTTATAAACGAGGGTTAGACTCAGTATAAAGCTGGTTTTGCTAAGAAGCTGCTCCTGAAAAAAATAATCGGTACCAACTATTCATGTTCCTGCTGCACCTCCAGAAGAAGTGAGTGTAAAATTGTATTAACCTTTACATTAATCTTTGCAAATCGCTTGCACGCTTCACGATGAATGCGGCTAAGGTTTACACTCAGGGTACATTACGGCATGTTTTCTATGTACGATGTTCTCAATATAATTCATAATCCCACGTTTATAATGAACAACGCGTTATGGTTATTGTGTTATTCCAAACTGAGTACGTATACATCAGTAAACACATAGCGTTCGTACATCTCACTAAGTTACTCTAACGTTACCCACAAAGTGACATTATGTTACCCAACCATTCAGAAACGTCCTGTTCGAGCCTTAATTGTCGAACTTCTTTGCGGCCGTCATCTTCTTCCGGGTCCGACTCCGGTTCAAACTGATACGGTTGCACAGATGTGTCCTCAGAGACTCCCGCTGCCATTCTTTCTCCAAAATATACCCTCAACTGTTGTCAAGGCAACACTACACGTGCGTTGTCAAAACGGCCGCAGAACAGAGGGGCGGAGTGAGTGAGCGAGGCTCATTATCATTTAAAGGCATATGCACTGAAATGGTGTGCTGAAAACAGAGCTGTTTTTGACCAGGTAAAATGAGTGTTTTCTTACAACACTAATGAGAATTTTTAATTAAAGTATATTACAAACTTTTCATTTAGACCCTAAAGAATCAAATTAACTTGTATGAAAATGGCATTATATGACCCCTTTAACAACCGCTTTTGATGATGCTCGTGGGAATTTGGCTAATCCTTGATGCGATCGCGGACGGCAACCCAAAGTTGATTCTGCGCTAATTTGATCTAATGTTATGTAGTAGAAGATAAGAATCGATAAAATAATGTCCATATTTTGAGACAAAGGTCTTGTTGATGATTTTCAGTTTTGTTCAAGGTAATTAAAGCAGCAGTTTTTCAATTACGGAAAAATATGTAAAATAATGGTATTCGGGGTAAAGGCGCCCCTGCTGTTGGGGAAAGTATACTTTGGCTGTCCGTTATGTGTGGCGGTGCACGTGACATAATTTTAATAATAATAATTCTTTCCAGCTCCGTATGCAGAGCATTTTTTGAGACCACACGGATGGTGCGGATGATGCCTTCAAGGCACAATAATTAACATGATATTAAATAGCTGGCTGGTTGACATGACATGGTTAGATTCAGATGGGAAATATCATTTATCAAGTTGTTTACTTTAGAGATAATCACCATATTCAAAATGACACAATCATATTTAAACTTCTTAATCATATAATAAAATATCATATTTATTTGTTACTACTGTAAAGCTTTAATAAATTACTATAGGATCTCATGCAATGCTTTCAGAATCTTTACTTTTTAAAATAACTTTGCTTCTGTATTTGTAAATATATTTTTTATATATTTTAATGACAGTAGGCTATATTAATTGAACAAAAATTTATTCTTTTATTTAGTAAAATGAACCGAAAATAGTGCAAACTTTGCTAAAGTGATCGTTTTGAACAAGTATTAACTTATACATGATTTAAAACATATTATTTTAGCAACAGTATTTGTATCAATACTTTGTGCCTTTTACCCCATGCTGGTTTTAACCTGTGTGTGGGGTAAAAGTCCCCCCTCGCCACCTCATACATTTATACGATTTTTAAACAAAAACAAACCCCTTGTATTCATAATTTTCACACAGAATCTGTTGCTCCATCAATGTTCAATGCAAACATATATATTTTTCCTGCCATCATACACTATGGGAGAAGTGAAAAGCATTTTTCTTAGGGTGTGCCTTTAGCCTCGTTGTACCCTGCTCTCCCCAATGAACCATTTGGTCGCAAAAAGCCTTGCTTGAAATATAAAATTTTCTCCCACCTCATATTAAAAGTTTTGCTAGCAAACACAATTTTACGAGTGAACGCAAAAACACTAAATTTTGTCTCATTTTTGTATCACCATGTCTCTTAGGCACTCCTATTATGTCTTTAATGCATACGAGTTTTTGGTTACACTTTATTTTAAGGTATTATTCATTGTTACAGTGTAATTTGATATATTACTGAGTACTAAGAGTAATATTAATTGGTAATTAAGGGTAGGATTAGGATTTGGTTGAGGTTAAGTTGCATGTAACTATGCATATTTACTGTTATTACCATTGTAAGTACAGTACATGTAACATATAAGCACACTGTAAAATAAAGTTTTAGACCAGAAAAGAACATAATGATCCCTGTAGTTTAAAGGCTTCATGCACTACAGCTATTTTCATTCTTGTGTTGAAAGGCGGCTGCAGGTTAACAACAGAAGTTGATTAAAAGACCTTCATTTACATCACAATCCAATCAAAACACATAAAGCACGTCTGATTGTTGGACACTCATCGGCCCACCGCGTGTGTGATTTTCCTGTGGAGATTCGTGATGAGTGATATTGTGCGGCACTAAGAGTGGGTGGCGTAAATAAACTCAATTTCATCCTCTCGCAAGGCTGCGGAAGATGCCCGGGGCAGATGATGTAAATACAGCGGCTCCTCGGCTCAGCGCCCGGAGAGAGTAACACTGATAATTACCAGCGCACATTATGACAGAGACACTTTCCCCTCCTCAGTGTCATCACTTCCCACTTTCCTCCTTATTACGACGTGTAGACGGCCCTCATAAAACTTACACAGTATTCCAGCGGAACGTTTTTCCTGTGCCGATAAAGGTTAAATGTGGGCTTTAATGTCATTTCCGTGGACCCAGAAACCTTGCAGAAGATGTGAATCCTCTGTAGTGACAGTGCAGTTCTTTTTTTTTCTTTTTCTTTTTTGATAAATGATGGATGGTTTTTACTCTGGGGTTTCATTTAAAGCCACAAGCTATGAAAAACTTTGAATGCCAGTCACCCCGAACAGGTCATTGCAAAACCAGTGACCTTTACTTCGAAAAAGAATAGAGGAAGCACATCAAACAACCGTTCCCCAGACAGCCCTCGCTCAATGCAAGTCAATATGTTTTTTTTTTTTTTTTTAATCTCAAGACTGTATTTTCTGCTTTAACCTGTGGAGTTCATCCCACGAGGTCCTGATGTTGTTCAGGTTCATCCCTTGAATATCTTCGTTTTAGGATTGAATCTTAGATAATGCTGTCTGAGTGGATTCACCTTGTAGAGTATATCGTGTGGTTCACTTTAAAGGCACAATATGTATTTTTTCTGCTTTAAAAATAGCAAACATAACTGTATCTATATATTTCTATGAGATATGTACTTACATTATCCCGACAGTTTCCACCAACTTTCAAATCCGGAGAAATGTATAGTTTAATTCGAAGACACGGGCCGTTTCTTTATTTCCGCTTTGTCGCCCGTCTATGGCGTCATAACCTTTGACTCCTCTATTTTCTCTAACTTCCGGTGAAACCGCCAAACACAAAGGCGAACACCGGACTACCGTCAATAAAAGAAAAGAAAACGACGTAGAAAAAAAGTAGTAGCTAGTATCATTTTGCAACTGCACCAAACTTTAGGGGGGTTTGGCTGCATGCGCAAGATCTCTCGCTCGCTTACGTCTCTGACATCGTGCGCGGTTAGGAGCTCAACATCTGTCTCGCATGCACGCTCGCTCTAGATTACAGGATATTTTAACTAATTTGCGGTAAAACTAATCGATCATGAGTGGCTCAACAGGTAGAGCTATAGATAAACTCATCTTTCTGGCTTTGACCGACCGGGTTGACACTTCAGCGTGAGAAATCGGGGGTGTGCGTGAGAGAGCGTGAGAATTGGCTCAATTGCGTGAGTCTCGCGCCGAATGCGTGACAGTTGGCAGCCCTGTAAGTTATGAACCCACGATTAAGCTTTGCCTGCACGTTCTGCTGCCGGAGCCAGCTCAAAGCGTGACCAACAGTCCTGACATGTCCTGTTTTCACGTTTTGTCCTGGCTGTTTTAATAAAGTGATGAAAATGTCTTGGTTTTCAAAAAAACTGCTGGCCGAGTGTCCTGGTTTTTGGTAATCAAAATATGGTCACCCTAGCAAACGTACGGGGGAAAAATATGACCCGAGAAGGGTTTGGGACAGGAGAAGAAGCATGACACGGGTAAACTGTAGGGTTGCATTTAAAAAATGTAGAGAGCTTCGTGACAAGCTAAATATAGGCTACAGAGAAATGCCGATCTCGCTTGCATTCTAATAAACAGGTAAGCACCCATTCAGCTAACTATATCTATCCGTATATTTTGTGAAATGATGTCGTGTAAAACGCAGACGGGCTAGCTCTCATGTAGCTATAATGCAAATTCATATTTGTTCTATATATAGCTGGAGAAAGTAGCTTCATGCAGTTCACTAACGTTATCTTGGTCGATATCATAGTATAAACGTAATTATATTTTTAACGAAAGGTGACCGTGTTTTTTAAACATCTATTAATACTAGCTAGATGGAATATTGATTCAATAGGGGTCTGATAATTCATATATCTCTCTGTTCGAAAAGACGTGATTATCAAAATACATAGTTAGAATGAGTGAGGAATGTGGGGAATGACAGAGCGCGCGTGTTCCAATGAACATCGTATCGCTGGTTCGCGTGCGCTCTTCCTCTCTCTCTCTCTCTCCCTCCCTCAGAGGGATGGTTGTCATTGACAGCGACAACAACTCCCGTGAGCCCACGCTCTTTCCCGACGTCATCAAAGTACGTCTTTTGTTATTATTTAGATCGAGTGCCCCCTGGTGGCCAAAAATTACATACTGCACGTTAAAAGAGCCACTATTGCCACACGAACATGACATGTAGAGAAGATGCAGTTTTCTGTGCTGTGAAAGCAGATCCACTTTGTGTGTGTGTGTGTGTGACGGAGGGATTCATGACGCTGTTTTGACTCCTTTACACATTTATAAGGTCTTCACGAGTTCTCAGCTGGTCAAAATACCATCATATGTAGCTACGCACATACAACAAGCACATTTATCCCAGCGTACAGCATTGTTTTGGATGTTCGGTTAGTTCTGTCGCGAAATATACATAATAAAAGCCGACCAATCAGGTTGTGAACGTATCCCTGTGCCTTTAGTTTCAGTGTTAAAATGCCAATGTGAACGCTAAACAGACAAGGAATAAATGTTTTTTTTTTTTTTTGGTTTGGAACAAACGAACCGAACTGCGAGTGTGAACACACCCTTAGTTTCCTACACCTTCTATAAGCAGTTGACCAATCACAACACATTGGGCCATCTGACCAATCAGAGCAGAGTAGGCTCTCAGAAAGGAGGGGTTTAGATAGACCGGATCCTTTATCAAACTGTTTCAGACTTGTGTGCAAAGATGTGATGCTGCTGCAATGTATATTATGAGAAAATTAAAGTGTTTTTTTTTTCCTTTGATATGTAAACCTATTGTATGAGACCTTCAAAACAGAACCTTTAAAATAGCATATAGAGTGCCGAAGTTACGACGTCACTCTGTAGGCCAAAACGTGGAAGTGAGTTAGCATTTTAGCCCTCCCGGTTCCCTCGCTCTAAAGTCTATGGGATTTGTGAATGGGTTTTTGCTAAATCGCCTGAAATAAGGTCTGTGGTGAACAAAGCCTCTAAATATTTTCACGTTTTGATCTATGACATAGAACACACAGTTATAACCTGCTTGTGTTTTTTTAAACTTTATTGTGTCTGCTTGTGTTTTTTAAAAACTTTATATAGGCTTCAAAATGTATAAATTTTGGATTAACTTGTAAAGATGATCTTGATAGACAAAACGTGTAAGGGTCACAACTCTTTGTTAAACACAGATCTTATTTTTTGCGATTTTCCAAAAGTCTATGGGGAAAACGCATAGCTTTTCGATCGAGGGAACCCATGCGCCGCTAGCTTCCGAGTTGTCCTACAAAGTGACGTCATCACTTCGGCACTCTATAGGGGCACTTTAACATTAAACATTTTTTTACATTTTATCATTAAATTATTCAAATAAAATCTAGCATTCTGCCTTTATTCAGTAAAGCTAAATGTATAATCATAATAATTATTTCCCTTTGTACATCCAGGTTTATTTTATTCCATTTACTTTGAATATGAATGGAATTTTGCTTAGAAATAAATCTCTAGGAGAAGTTATTATTTTTGCTACAACCTGGAGAATGTCCATTTCGATTAAACCATCTGAAGTTTGCCTTTACATCTGCACATTAGTGTATTGTTGAACTTCCAGATGAACAAAAATCAAGGAAGGAACTTTATATTCTTCGGTCAACGTAAAATCAAAATGGATTTGTTTACATTTTGAGTCTTATTGTGAACATCGCTATTATTGTCAGCTAAAACTATTAGGATGGAAATAAAATAACTAAAATAAAATAAGTTGAAGCTGAAGTACTAAAACTGAAATACAAATAAATTAAAGCTCAATACAATTAAATTAAATATAATAAAACCAAAAAGCAGAGAACAAGATTACTCAATCTTTTAACAAAATTTTCAATAAAAACTGAAAATATAAAAAGCTGGTCAATAATATTATGCATAGTATAAAGTAGTATATATAAACAATGCTAAAATTACACCGATTGTGATTGACATTATTCTATATACAACAACATTCCAATCAACCAATCAGATTTAAGGGACAAGTTTACAGTTTATGTCAAGTTTAGGCTTATAAGGGTTAGGTGCTTCTACATCAGTGTTATTGTCTTATCATTTCCCTCTCATTTTAGGGATAAGTTATGGATAGGTTTAGGGGTATTTTTCTTCTGCTGATGCCACCTATGCTACTTAAGTTTAAACCAATGAGTTCTGTGTTTTGGTGGGGCGTCGTCTGTTTCTGTCCTAATATGAAATGCCTATTTGTCTTGAATCAATCCATTCCCAGTACACTGCTGCACAACATTGTTTTCTCAGTAAGTAAAATTGTTTATGAATACTGTTGACCTTTTAAACCTCAAGTGTTTGTCCTCATAATTGCACACCAGTATTCAACAGCAGCAATACAATAACACTCCCATTATAACCAACAACGTATTTTCGTCATTGCACGCCTACTGTATGTTGCAGATTGCTTCATTGATTATGGCCTGAGCGTTATAGGTTTGTCGTGTCACAAGCAGTGTAGAGTAAGTGAGCTGACAGGAGTGTGTTTAGTATAACATAGTACTGTTGGCTAAACCTCTCTCCACTGAAGTGTGCCTCGCTCTCTTATGCCAGACTCCTGCAGAGCACGAGTAGTTGAAGGCATCGGACGTGGACTTGAGCGCCGGCCAGAATTGACAAAGCAATGGGTCATCATCCGCAAACAATCCCAGCACGCTCCGCCATCTGTTTATGGGAGAGGACAGAACATGGATTCCTACAGTGTGATAGTCTATGACCCATACTTGAGCGCTTTTCAGTGCACAACTGATTAGAGGTTGTTCATTCTTCACGTGATATTTCCAGTCCAAATTTGGTATGGTGCAAGGTTTCTCTTTAAATGAATAAATATGTAAGAGTGTTTGGATCCCTGTTGAAGAGGCTACTTCACTAGATGACAACAGAAGTCTTGAACTGCTAGGTGATGTCTTCCTAGTATTTCTGTTAGGTATGTTAGAGTAATATGGAATATGAGAAAATGGAGTTCTTGTGTTTTTCAAGTTGAGAGAAACACTAGCATCACTTGATAATAAATGAGTGGATGCACTGTGTATATTAATAATGTGGCTTATGGTTCACATTAACATATTGAACGATTTTGACATTCGATTATTTTTTTTAAAAGCATTTAATCTTTATTTAGTGTACTAAATGTATTATCACAATAATTTGTTGTCTTTTGTCAATCCAGTGTCACTATTTTCTTTAAATACAAATTAAAATGAGTTTTTACTTGATTAATGTGAACGATTGCATACAGTAACTATAAAGGTTTGGGAGAAACTTGCACAATATATATATATATATATATATATATATATATATATATATGTAATTGCAATATATTAATGTTAATAACATGTGTGTGTGTGTGTGTGTATATATATATTTGTTTATATATATATATATATATATATATATATATATATATATATATATATAATCCCATCACATTGTTCCTCAATCCACTGTTATATCTTATGAATTTAGGGATTTTAATTGAATATTAATCAAATGCATTAATGTTTTTGTATTATTATTATTATTTATAATTGCATGCAATTCTGTGGTGGTTAATCTTTGAAAAAAAGTCTAGTCCAGTGCTGTAAATCATTGCAATAACATTTTTCACTCTTTATTCATATTTTAAGTAGTGATTATCAACTTGATGCCAGACGTAGCCAAAGGATGTGTTTTTTTTACTGCTACTGACGTCCAATTTACCATAAAAATGTAATCACTATTTCATCACACCATAAGCAAATGCTTCTTAAATGTCATAATATTATTGAAAGTCCTTAATAGTGAATGCCAAGTCGAAGAAACGTGTACTGTGAGGAATCTTCTCAAATTCAGTCAGTGTCACATCCATTAATTTGGTTATGAAAGATGCCTGGTTGTTTTGGCACTCTTCATGTTGTGAATTTCTGAGCTTCACACATGGATGAATCATTAATCATTGTGTTAAAGTTCATTAATGAGCAGCAATATGCGCCTTTGAGGTTTCAATCCTAATGGAATATACACGAAATAGACATTCAGTTCCCCTGGGTTTCATTTAGTATTTGTATTGAATTGAATTGAATTGAATTAAAAACCTTCATGATCACTAATGGATCTTTTAATATTCAATATATATTTTATGCTGTTGTTCTTCAGTCACATGAGAAGCCATCAGTAAAAAATGAGATATTTTATTTGTCATATATTTATGCTTTTACACCAGCAAAATAAAATGCATATCTATAATTCCATCGCAATGTCAGTGAACAAATAGACAGCATTCCTTCCCAAGATGCCACCTGCAGTGTGTCATGACGCAAACAGAACATAGCACGTATTTGGGGAGAATTAAACATTTGTCTTTACTGAAATACTTAGAAACATAAAAAACAGCATCAAACAAGTGTATCACTTTAAAAAAAAAAAAAAAAAATTGGGAACAAAAAAATACATGTCAATCCCCTTCGGTTTCATATCAGCAACATTCCTGGGTGCTTTCGGCGATCTGGTTTAGTCATGGTTTAAGGATTTTTCTTCTTTTTTTTTTAAGTGGTTCATCTACAATAGTCACTTTCTGGTCAGCTTTTTTGGAGGTGATGTGGGAATAGAGAGCTCTTCGCAGTGTTGCTTAAACACAGCACATTAAAAGTACATAGAACAAACATTTGGGCACCCAGTTTTATATACATTAGATTTCATGTATTCTGTAAAGGCATCCATTTCTTTTAATGCGTCGTTAGCATTGCAACTTTATTCTCAACCATGCGGAGCAACGTCGTAACCCCCCTTTCAACGTCTTTTGTCTGTCCACTCAGGCTACTGCAGGTATTTTCTGTCATTGTCAAGAGCAAACTGATGGATGAGAGTATGAACTAGGACAAAGCCAGAGACAACCAGAACAAGGGGAGAAAGAGAACAGCCAATACTTGAATGGTGGACCCATGACCCTTTAGGCAATACTGGTCTGATTTGGGCTTTTTGGAGCACTTTTTTTTCTTCCTAGATGGCGCTGTAGAAGGTTCCAAATTGTCCAGCAGCTCTGGGTCGATTTTGTCCAAGGTCTGGTCAAGGTGGTTGGACATGGTTCCCAAAGGACCATCATTGAGACTCTGCTTATTACGAGTGTCGTTTTTCGTTTGATCGACCTCCCGAAACTTGGTCTTGGAGATGTTCTCCTTTTCTTTCAGGGGATTGTTGGTAATCTGCCGGCTGTTGTAGGATGAAGGATCCGGGAGGGACTTACTGGAGATAATGGAGGATTTGTCATTATCCGAAAGACAGCACCTGGGAATGCTTTCGACAAGAGGATCTTCAAGGGAGAGGAACTTTCCAGAGCGTGCCTTGGTGTTGAAGATACTGGTTTGAACCTGCGCTGGAGAGTCCACGCACCCCTCCAAATCGTCGCTTTTCAGTCGTTTCAGGTCCTTCCCAGTCAGAGAGGTGGGAAGGTGGCACTCCAACTCGGAGCTAGACCCTTTGAAGCGTTTGAACCAGTCCCACAACGGCCTGGCTCGACAGTCACAAATCCATTGGTTCCCATTGAGCCTTAGGTACTGGAGGGACACCAGGGGGTTCATGGCCTCCCCTGTCAACATGGTGAGGTTGTTGTAAAAGAGAAACAAGGTTGTCAGCTTGCCCAGATCGTTGAATGCCCGCTGCTGCACGTGTATAATGCGGTTCTGGTGCAGGAGCAAGCGGTCAAGGTTGGTGAGACCACGCAGCATGTGATCGGTCACCACCTTGATCTTGTTGTTATGTAAGAATAGGTAGGTGAGGTTCGCCAGGTCCAGGAAAGTGTCCTCGTGCAGGGCCAGAAGGTTATTATCCTGCAGGTACAGATACTGGAGCGAGAAGAGTCCTCGGAAAACTCCCACCGGGAGCTCAGACAGCCCGCATCTGTGCAGGTGAAGGGTGTGCAGCTTGGTCAGACCGCGGAACCCGGTGGGACTTATGATGCGAAGGTTGCTGTTGTCTCCGATGTCTAATTCTTCCAGTCTCTCCAGCCCGTAAAAGGCCCCCGCCTCAATATGGCTGATATTATTCGAGTACATCCACAAGACCGTGAGGTTATGCACAGAACTAAAGCTGGTCGATCGGACCACTGTCAGTTTGTTGCTCTGGAGAAATATTCGCTGGCTACGGACAGGGATCTCAGTGGGGATGGAGAACAGACCCTGCTGCTGACAGGCCACGGTTGGCCTCGGCTCGCTGTAGCACACACACTTCGCAGGGCAGCCGTTCATCACTGGCATCAGGTTGAGCCATAACACCAGGCAGAGGAGGCGACCACCTGTTGAGAAAGGCAAAAGGTCAGTTCAAAGGTCAAGACAGCAGCTACTTCATTTGGCAGGTGACATCATTTCATGTTTGAACAATTTTACACAAGCTTGAAATAAGAATGTTAAACTGTGATCATGCAACATATACACTGCCGTTTAAAAGTTTGGAGTCACTAAAACGTTTATTCAGCAAGGATCCGTTCAGTTGATCAAAAGTGACAAAAGATTTATTATTATTTATTATTTCAAATAAATGATGTTCTTTTGGACTTTCTATTCGACCTTCTGACCTTTTATTTGGACTTAAAAATATTGATGATAATAATAAGAAATGTTTCCTAAGCAGCAAATCAGCATACTATAATGATTTCTGAAGGATCATGCGTAACTGAAGACTGGAGGAATGATGCTGAAAATTCAGCTTTGGTCACAGGAATAAATTACATTTAAATTAGAAACAAAATTGTAATAATATTTCACAATATTACTGTTTTTACTGTATTTCTGATCAAATAAAGACAGCTTTGGTGAGCAAAAGAGATTTCTTTCAAAAACATTAAAAAATCTTACAGCCCCCAAACTTTTCAAAGGTAGTGAAACTTTTGAACTTGCTTTGGAATTATATATCTTATGGAAAGAACATGTTAAAATGTTTTTATAAATAAATCTAAATGAAACTATAAAAGGTCATAATGGTACATTTCTAATGTACATCGAACATTAATATTGGTAGAAAAACAGTAACTTAATGCAAAGCAAATATTCAATATATCTGTTCACATTCACACATCACATACATTGTAATTTCTCTCCAAGAAGTAAAATATTTAAATATAACACAAGCCATTTCAAATGAGTTGAGTAAAAACAGCATGCATTTAATTCAGACACAGCTCTTCTATAGATTAAACAGCTCTAAAATGGCTGCCAGCCTGTGAGTGCAGGACCTGTCTGTACTTGTGCCTGCATGTGTGAATGCTACCGGCAAAAATTTGTGCCGCGGGATCCATTCCCATCCATCAGCCAACGCAAGCGAGAAAAGCCGGCCAAATGAGAGAACCGATAAATGAAACATAGGAGGGAGGCTTGAACAAAATTAGCTCCATCATTGCTATTAGCACTAGCTAATCACATTCCAGCATGGTGTAAGGGTTGACATTTAGTCTGTCCAGGGAAGATAAGTGTGCTGTGGGTGTTCGATACGTGGTTGGGTGAGATGGGGCCATGGGGAAGGACTTAGGATGTTGGATCTGTGTCTCATGGGAGTGTAGCGAGTGTGAACATGCTTGAAGTGATTCTGGAGTGTTACAGATAAGATGGCCTCTCTCATCTCTGATCTGAAGCCCAGTGGTCTCTGTGTGTGGATGTGGCACAGATGCATCTGAGGGTGGGTTTATCTGCAGGAGGCACACAGATAAGAAATGTTGTTTTTATTCAGCCATTCTTCAAGTCAGCCATTATTTAGGAGAGCAGATGAAAAAAAAAAAGTGTCTGTCTATGAGATCTCTATCATACACCACTGTGAGATTGATGCGGGGAAACATTCATCCCTGGACAATTAATGCTTCACATGTGAACAACCCACAACATCTCTACAAGCCTCTATCTATCTACAGTAGGTGGTGGATATCTGTCTATCTGAATAGATAGATCAACAGACAGATGGATGGATGGATAGACCGTTCACCAACTCCTCCTTCAACATGTTTACATAATCAAACCCATGTGAGATATTTTCACGTGCACATGCAGAAGGCAGAGGAGCCTGTAGATCCTCTCGCCCGGCTCCCTGAATTCTTCTCCGTCCCTCAATCTTGCAGCTTGTTAAATGGAGCTTGCTTGAGGCTTGACAGCATCCCTGTGTTACACTTTCCCTCAAATATCCTCCCTCTCCCTCTCCCGCTCCTGTCATCTTCCACCAGTGAGCTGTCAGCCTTCCTCTCTGTCTTTCTGCTTCACAGCGCTTCTCTTTCACCCTCGCTGCCGATAAAAATATTCCATTGCCGCTCTTTGAAACGTTAGGCTTCATGAATCTACCAGACCTTCTGTTTTATCTTCTAGTCATTAGTGGACTATCCCCACCCACACAATGCACGTCGGAGATCCGTTTTCAAAGCTCCTTTTTTTTTTTTTTTTTTTCACCCATAGCCGACCGTGCTAACCTTGCGCTTCCTCTGTGTCTTTCATCTGTTTAGTGCTGAGTAAAGCTACTCAAAATGTCATACGCCATCCTCCCAATTATTTCGGTGCATTGTCTCATCCTCTGGACAGTCACATACCCGTGTCCTTTATTGCTGGGCGCCCTTCACTGTAAAGGCCATTTGTCAGACATGGATTACATACTAGCACTCAATATTTTTCTACCTCGTCTCCATCAGTACGCCGGTCATACCTCTCCTTTCTCTAATCCCAGTAAGGAGCCCCGCTTTGCCTTTTTATATTACTGTTTTTCTCCTTTTCACTCAAGGGGAAGCCCGTATCCTGTCGTGCCATCGAAAGAACAAGCCTGTTTCATAAAATGTTATTGCACTGCAGACCACAATCTATATAACTGTTTACCGACCTATTAGTTTTGCATTACCTCCGGTATTTTTATAAACTCAAGAGAATCCCTCATAATAGCAGCACTCCAGTCGACCGCTTACTCATTTCGCAAAGAAGCCAAGCTGCATTCTCAGATGACGAGCTTATTAGCAGCGCGCCGTTCGACGTGCTGAGGACCACCCTCTTGCAAAACTGACAAGCCGAATGGTGCTTTTGCATAAAATGCACTGATTGCTGCTTGTCTCTCCACTTGTGTGAAAAGCTCTCATCCTGATATAAAAGGCGCCACAGGAGAGCGAATAAACCATTGATAAACAGGGAGGCGAAATCAAGGATACTTCTCTACTGTCTAATTGAATTATTTGTATGGAAAACAAAAGGAGACAGAATACTGAACATAGACTTGAGATAATTGTGCAAAGACAGAGAGAGAGGCAGCAGGGACGAGTGGCAATCTCTGACTTAGCACATTTGCATACAGTATGTCTTCAGCAATACGGAAAGCATGTAATGAGATTTACAACATTTTATCTCAACCGTACAAGTGGATATGGAAAGTAATGGCAGCCCTTTGTTTCGAGACCAACAGGGGTGTTTCGGACATGCTGTGGATGGATTTGAACAAACTCTCAATTGTAGACATTGGAACATACTGTAGCACATCCTGCATTATTTGCACTTCAGACATGATGCCTCAAATTGTGTGACTTAAAAGTGATCAAAATTTTCACCTTGCAGACACTGAAAATGGGTGGAAACATCCCACAGACCCATATCTAAATAACTTTTTGTCTTGGTTTCCATTAAAGTCCCACTGTAGTCAAAAATTGTATCCCTTAAAACTCATCTTTGATCACCAAAACGACATATTTAATAGTTTTTTCATTGACAAAAATGACTTCATGCCTTAAAATAGCCTCATTTAGTATACGCGGTTCTATGAATATGCAAATGAGCACTCACTCACACCAGCTCAGAGATCCACTCGTTGATAATCACACGTTGACATGATTGGTTACAAGGTAGTTTGAGACGTCAGAAACACAGACGATTTCAAACAGCGTTTTTGAGACTTTCTTTGGTTCACTGCAGTTTTAAGGAGAAAATACTCAGCAATGCTGTTGATTTATGAATTTGCACATGGTTTGTCTTATAAAGCATATTAAAAACACCAAATAAACATATAAACAACATTAAAAGCTTTACTTTCACCACAGGGGGACTTTAAACCCATAATTAAAACAAGATCAATTTGCTTTTTAAGTAAATACTGTAGTGTAAGATAATTGAACATTTTTAATACTATTGAAAAATATTTTTCGTACCACATTATCAAATTGTTTTGTTTTGATTTAAGCTTAAAACTCACTAAATTTTGCATGGAGCCCTTAAAGGGACATAGTGAAGGGGGAAAAAAAATATGGGATGTGTGGAAAATGTATGCGTCGATACTTTTCTGTTCGTTTCCCTGAGAAACTTTGCGATCGCTTGGAAAAAAACGTTGCATTCCCTCGCAAAACGTCTGCGCTCCCCCTAGAAACATCGCATACACTCGCAAAGAACACAAAGGTTTTGCAAGCAAAGTAAAGTTTTTTGGGGGAATGCAAAACATTTGCGAAATGTCATTTTTCCTTCTACCTCATATTTTTTTTCCATCACTGTGTGATACCACGCTTCAAAATTTCAAGACATATTCTCTGAAAACAAGTATTATATTGTTTTATATTTTAATATTTAATTAAATATTTTTAATATTTAATATTTTATGCAATTTTGCATCTTTATGGATGTTTATATATTTTTAATTGAAATCAAGACAAAAATATTACTTATGATTTGCACTGCAAAATAACGACGATTCCACTGATGATGTATTGATGAGTTTTGCACAGGAAAACACACTGACATTCTGTTCAGAATGGATTTGAATATTATGTGAGAATTTTTCAATATTTTGCACATTTGCCCACGAGTAAAGAATGAAAAAATGAATGAAATCATAATCTAGTGGCTTCATACTTCATGTGATTTTTGAGGGCATCTGAGTTGCCCGTCATTCCCCGTCAGCGCCATTTTCTTCATTACATGAATATAGAGGATTACTCATTTCCGGAGTTGACATTAATTACACTCATTACCACTGAATAAACAAATGAGTGACAGTGCCAACATCTTAATCATGCGGCAGAATATAGAAATAAATTCACCACATTTCAAGTCTCTTTAGCACCCACTGGTTCCGCTTCGTTATGAGCTTTCTGAAGGCCAATTAACCACAGAATTAAAGCACCAATTAAAATCCAGTGCCAAGTTTAGATGTAGTTAGAGAAAATAGTGATCGAGACTTCATCTATTTTTGTTAACTGTTCATGTATGCTACTAGACACCACACTGAAATTAAATTACTAATTTCAGAGACTGGCGTTAACACATGGATTTTTGATTTTACTCTTTAAAAATAGCAATACAGATAAAATATTTCGGACATTGAAAAGATAAAATAATATGACTTAGAAAAAAAAGTATATGTATTAATCAAGAATATCTTGGAGATTAACCTAGATAAAAAGGTTAATGAGGAGACTAGCATACCTGCAACTCATGCTGTAGAAACCAATGTATGAAACATCAGCTTTCTCCTGACTGTGACTGTATGGACCTACCGTAGTTTCTGATCACCCAGCAGACATTATTGACCTGTACACATGGACGGTCATTAGTTTAAATGTATCAGGCTCTAGTTCCTGTACATCTGATCATAAGCAGCAGTGGTGTTGGCACGTGTAGAGCTAGAGGTTAAAGCCAGTGAGGAACAGTGTGGATGTGGAGGTTAAAGCCAGTGAGGAACAGTGTGGATGTGGAGGTTAAAGCCAGTGAGGAACAGTGTGGATGTGGAGGTTAAAGCCAGTGAGGAACGGTGTGGATGTGGAGGTTAAAGCCAGTGAGGAACGGTGTGGATGTGGAGTTTAAAGCCAGTGAGGAACAGTGTGGATGTGGAGGTTAAAGCCAGTGAGGAACAGTGTGGATGTGGAGGTTAAAGCCAGTGAGGAACAGTGTGGATGTGGAGGTTAAAGCCAGTGAGGAACAGTGTGGATGTGGAGGTAGAGTTTAAAGCCAGTGAGGAACAGTGTGGATGTGGAGGTTAAAGCCAGTGAGGAACAGTGTGGATGTGGAGGTTAAAGCCAGTGAGGAACAGTGTGGATGTGGAGGTTAAAGCCAGTGAGGAACAGTGTGGATGTGGAGGTAGAGTTTAAAGCCAGTGAGGAACAGTGTGGATGTGGAGGTAGAGGTTAAAGCCAGTGAGGAACAGTGTGGATGTGGAGGTAGAGTTTAAAGCCAGTGAGGAACAGTGTGGATGTGGAGGTTAAAGCCAGTGAGGAACAGTGTGGATGTGGAGGTATATAACTTTATAAAAGAAAAAATATTGTTTAGTGGATATGGTCATGAGCATGTGACACGCTCAGTCAGCAACAGGATAATGATTACTCCCAGTCCAAGGTGTAATTTTATGAAGAAAACTATTGTATACAGAGGGGCTGTAGAGTGGAACTCACTTCCATCCAGTGTTAGGGAACTCAAAAGTAAATTTTCTTTTATGAAAACTATAAAACAGAGATTACAGGTGTGAAAGTATTACCTATGTTATTTTATTTTTCGCATGTTTGTTTTTGTTTTAAATTGTTTTGAATTACATGTTGAATAGACGTTGCTTTTGCATTACTGTATAATTCGAACTCATTTTAAATGTGTGTCATGGTAGCTAATATATCGTATAGCTCTTATAGATCTTATTGATGTATTGATTAATTGAATTTTTGTAATGTGATTTCTGTGGACCCCAGGAAGACTAGCGACCACCATGGTGGGAGCTAATGGGGATCCAATAAAACAAAACAAAAAACAAAACAAAACAAAGGTAGAGGTTAAAGCCAGTGAGGAACAGTGTGGATGTAGGTGTTGTAGCCGTTGACAGGCTGTTCCTCACACTTTTCTCTCAGCTCCTCTCAATGCCTTTCCTAATTGCTACTTTCTTTTTAAATCTGTAAAATTATTTCACCTCTTTTGTCTGCTTTCCCCTTTATCTGCTGAAATAAAATACGTTTTCTTTAATAAATCAATTAATAATCAATTAATCTGAAATAAATCGCATCTAAACTTGATAAACTGGCTAAAGAAAACAAACTTATTTCGTCTCAGCTAGTTGCCAAGGCAACATACCTTATTTTCATTTAGTTGAACTAGATGTACTAACTATTTTCTTCTTATAAAATTTAATGTTATCGTTATCAGCCTGATACGAAAATTTGGCTGATAAATAATGGATTATTTCCATATGAGACACTTCAGATGCGCACTGTTCTCCATGATGGTTTTGGATCGCTTGAAATATGACTGGAATCACTTAAAAAAGGAAAATACAGTGCAACATGTGGAGCACTGGTCTGTCATATAGGCTACAATTATAATGAGAACATAAAAAGCCGCGTTTCCACTGTCGGGCCAGTGCGAGCCAGGGCTTTAAACCGGCCGTGCTGGGCTAAAAGCCCCGGGCCTGTAGCACCGAGCCCAAAACACAATGTGTTTCCACTGTCGGGCCAGAAGCTCCACAGAGCTTCACTAAAACACCTCTCTGGAACAACGTCACACAAACCCATCATTTCACCAACAAATGGAAGTTTTATCAGAAAACTAATCAGAAAGAAATCACTGGAAACAGTGTGATGGCAAAACAAAAATGAAAAAAAAAAAATGCCACCGTTTGCTGGCATTTTTGTTGTTTACTTGAATATTTAAAACCCAAGAATCAATGTTTTACCACAGGTTTACAATAAAAAGTGATACATTGATCATAATTAATTAATTTGTGTCAAAATTGCACATTAGTCACACAGAAATAAATACCATCACAGTGGTTTACTGTTAAGTCTATTAAAAAAAAAGAAAATTATTATTAAATTATTTTAAAAGTCTTTAATGCTGATGTTAGCAGAATCATCCAGCGCTGCCGTCTCCAGACTCAGATAAACTCCGCCTCTGTTCTCTTAAAAATTAAATAAAAATTTGGACATAATTTATCGGCCAATATATTGGTTATCGGCTTTCAAATATAAAGAATTATCGGTTATCGGCCAATTTTTTTATATCGGTGCATCCTTAATAAATACGCTACCATTTCATCCTCTGTGCCCATCTTCATCATTATCGGACTAGAATGCTCAACAAGGCTGCATTTATTTGATGAAAATTATAGTCAAATGTTTTTATTTTATTATCCCTGTGAATCAAAGCTGAATTTTCAGCATCATGTCAGACAGACAACAGTCGTCAGTGTCACATGATCCTACAGAAATCATTATAATATGATGATTTGCTGCTCAAAAAACATTTCTTACTATTATCAGTGGTGAAAAGAGTTATGGAAACCATCATAAAAAAATTTCAGGATTTTTTGAAGAATACAAGTTAAAAAGAACAGCATTTACTTGTAATGCAACAATGTAAAAGTCTTTATTGTCAATCAATTTAATGCATCTCCGCTTTAAAAAGTATTTAAAAATGTGTAAATTGTACAAGTTATTCACTTAAGAACTACTAAGCAGCTAAACGTGTTTTCTTTCTCAATCCATCTCTTATTACACCAGGACAGACTATGTCCCTGACCCCTTTTACATGTAAACATACAGTATATTTACCACACGTCCTGTGGACATAAAGGACAAAGACACCAGGAAAAGGTAAAGGGCAGAAGAGAGGGACATTTAGAAGAGATATTGGCTGAGAGTAAAGAGGCAACAGGAAAGGTGACACAGATGAAAGGTGTTGTTGGGACAGAAAGGTAAAGATGGATGCTCACGGAGAACAGATGCCTGAGGTTTCTGCAGTAACATTGAGTATGAGCTGTGGAATGCAGATGATTTTATTGATGCTGGAGCAAAGCGAAGCAGATCAGGACTTATTTGTGTCTGCCTTCTGTACCACATGCTCAAAGTTTGCCAGATGGTTCATGAATAACAGAGAATCGAGCAGGTTGCGGGACAAATAAATAAAGGAACGCACACAGACACTGTGGTTTACCACTGAGGCCAGAAACATACTTTATGCAAGTTCACAAATGCAAATAAATGCTGTGCCAAAACATTCTCATAATACAAAAGTAAAAATACTTCTTCTAAAAGCAGCTTAATGTGGATAGAGAACTGTAAGTAAGCCATTTTAGGTTGAATTCTCAAATTTCCATTATTATTTCATATACAGCTATTTCTACAGCTATTTTTATTTTGTGCCTGTAGGGGGCAGAAATTAGTACACACTTCACTTTCTTTATGTATTACCATTATAATAATAAACCTTAAGGAAGGGGGCTCTAGTGTTACCATTTGCTATTAAATCAGAAGTGTTGTTTAGGTACCATCTATAGACTCTTAAAGGGGCAATATGTAAGATTTGATTTATTAATCGCTTTTTTTATTGCCAATGTGTGAACAGCTTGTTACGAAACCTAAAAATCGCAACCTTCCATGACTCCCTGTCTCTGTCATTTTTGTTGTGTTTATTTCGTTATTGAGAAGAAAGCATGCATGACAAATTTACATATTCATCTAAATGTTGCTCTCAGCACCGTGATTGATGTCTGGAAAAAGAACTGCACAGTGAGTATATCGAGGCACTAAATCACGTTCAGTCTCTTGAACATCACGTGAGCACGAGTGCGAGGACGAGCAATAAGTTGCTGGCTGCAGTTCACTTAATGGCCACCGGTGTCGCCAATAACAAGGGTTTCTGAATTCTATAGCTCCTTTAAAAATTATAGTATTGGCATAAATGGGTCCATAAAGAACCTTAAACATCATGGAACCTTTTTATTCCACAAAAGGTTCTTGAGAGTGAAAAAAAAAGTTCTTTAGGTTTTTAAAATGTTCACTAAGAAAGAAAAAAGGTTATTTTTAGGAACTGTCGACTGAAAGGTTCTTTGGGAAAGCTAAAGTGGTTCTTCTGGCATCACTGTTATTTTTAAAAGTGTATGAATGTTTAAAAGATCTAACTTACTCAACAATATTTTGTTCAATGCTCTACCATCACAGTAGTTATGTATTTTTAATATCTGAAAGAGAAAACTGAATGTACATTACCGTTCAAAAGTTTGGGGTCTTAATATCATAACTTATTTTACTTAGCAAGATTGACAACAGTTGCGCTGTTTAATATTTTTGTGGAAACGTGTTTAAAAGAAATCAGGATAATTTGATGAATAGAAAATTAAAAAGTACATTCATTTTTAAAATATAAACCTTTTCAAACATTTTGAATGTCTTCACTAGCACTTTGGCTCAATTCATGCATCCTTGAGGAATAAAAGTATCAATTTCTACAGCATTCTAACACATTTAAGAACCAATAGACATGAAATTGAGCTTAGAGGCTAAAAGCATCTGTTCATGTAAGATTGTACATTGTGTTTCAGGGCTGAGACTGCAGCGTTTAAATTGATGGATTTTCAATAAAGACACCGTAAATACTAAACTTTAAAGTGAGTGGTTAATAAAATAAGAGTTTGGAAGGCACGGTTTCAGGTTCTATTCCACTTGACCCAATCTGATTAGTAGCCTACTGTACGTATTTAAAAAAATTACAAATAATTTGGGTACTTCTATAGCTCTTTCCAATTCTCTCAAAACTATTTCCATTGCTTAAAGATCCCCTGACATGGGCTTATTTTATTATTTTATAATGTTTCCTGGGTTGCCCGTATAATGTTAGTATGTTTTTTAGATCAAAAATAGTCATAATTTAGAAATAAAAGGCATTTTTCCTAGCCTGATTTTAGCCTCTGATTTGAACGCTCTGTTTGAAGGGGCGTGTCTGCTGTGTGTAACCGGCCACTGCTGTGATTGGCTGACATGCTTGCATATGAAACAGCTACGTATTACATGTGAAACTCTCTCGAATACTTTCACTACAGCTATTATACGTTTTTACTATTACAGCTATCGAGATTAACGAATCGTGAGAACTTTAAGTATTTAGATCTATTCCCATCACATAAAATATTGCCGTGATGAGCATTGAGCAAGCAGATGACAGTCTGTTGATCGCGGGAATGAATATCTAATCATTGCAACACAGTTTCTGCACTCTCTCTAATGCTTTCACCAATGCCAACACGATGATATAACGTTACATACAGTAAGAGCTTCGTTGTGCAGTGTAACGTGCATCATTGATTTCAGAGTTGTCCAGATAAACTCGCGCTGCGTGGAAAGATTGTTCTTTGATCGCTTTCTGTATATAATTTGTTCACAATTTAAATAAGATTATTTTCATCCTACTAAAAGAAACGATGTGAAGTTGATATTTTAGTAACTTGCTTGACTTACTGATAAGTCATAAACAGTATTGAACGATTTTGAGAGAAAGATTACCTGTCTGAACTTGAACAATTAGGCTACACATCAGAAATTGTTGCTTGGCAGCTCGATCGATTTATTTTCAGACGTTCATCGAGGCCCGCTCTGTTTTGGCCCAAGTTGAGGAAACAGTCGTCTGTGAAATGTTTGGACCATACAAAACTTTGGGAAGTTGTGTCGGCGCATTTCCAGAGAAAATACAATTAACCCATTGTTTCTTCATGAAGGAACTAAAAATTACTTTTGTGTTCATTTGTACATCCGAACACTGATCAACTGCCATGCTTGGCTCGTTTGCAAGCCATGATATCTCTCGAGGAAAAACTCTAATCGCGCTCGCGCGTTCGTACTTCCTAGCTCATTTTCTCATGGGCGAGCCAAATTCTCCGGGCGGGCAAAGCAGAGAAAGGGGAGGTTACCTTTCCTCCATATGACGTCATAAGGAGGAGATTCAAGATCAGCGCGTCTGAGCTGCAGAGAAGAGAAAAATAGCCAAAGCTCGGTTTACACCGATTGAAAATTCTAGACACGAGGGGAACAAATACAGGCTAGGGGAACTAATATTAATGTTAAAAAACCTCAGAAAGTGAAAATTTCATGTCAGGGGACCTTTAGCTCTGAATTTCCCTCCTCCACCCACCCATGCAATCCACTTCTCTTGCTTACAATTATGATTTCCCAGCCCATTTCTCACAAGCCCACATGCTCCACCTGGATTATGAGCCAAAATAAACACAAACACAAGTATGATCATATTATATTCATAACTATTCCCAAAGCTCCTTCTTAAGTCAGCATAGTCAACTTATAGTTTTAGTACTCAGAGGCTAGAAGCTACTGACAGAGCCTATAGCCTACATGCAATATGCATCTCACGATGATCTCATTCACGAAGTATTACAAATCCTCTGGCACTTAAAGACCCCTTAACATGTTTTTTTTTTTTTTTTCAAATACGCGATTCTAAGCATTTGGATAAGATGAGCGATAGAAATGTGGTCATTTTATTTCCTGTAAGAAAAAGACAATACATTTTGAATATTTTGGTATAGAACACTAGAGCAGTGCTATTTAGTATTTAATTTTTTTATTAATACTTTGAATTAGCTTTTGTTTTTATTTTAAGTTTTCATTTTAATTTTAGTTTATGTTTTTTTCACCTATTTTTTATATTTCAGTTTAGCTTTTCTACTTTTTTAGTTTTAGTAATTTTAGTACATCAACTTATTTTACTTCAGTTAGTTGCTGAGGTCATTTCAAATTTTTGTTTGTTTTTTATATAAAAAAATTAATAAAATAAATTTTATTTTATTTCAGTTTTATTTCAATGAACTGAAACACACTGTTTGTACATACATATATATATATATATATATATATAGTTTTAGTTAAGTGTTAATAACAAAACTGCACTATCATTTCAATGCTAACATAATGTACATTTGTATGCAGTTCTGTTCAACATGTTTAAATCCATTATGCAAAAATCCACAATTTTCTCCTCAAATCAGCACTGAAAATGCTAAACGAGTTTCTGTCTGGACCCGCTCATATGTTTCCATGCTAAAGATTATTTAAGGATTCAGTATCTCAAACGTCACGCTACATCCGTACATAAACCACACCATACTTTTCAGGTACCTCGGATCCTAACTCACTACACAGACACATTTAGTTTCAGATAGCTAACCCTGTGGACAGATCTGTCAAAATAATAAAAAAAAAGGCTCCTCTACACCTCCGTTCCAATGAAAAAATAAATAAATCCAGCGACGCGCCAAACGCGCTGCTTTCATCACAATGTAAACAATTTCTTTTCTGTGAGTCGAGACGTGAGCTGGAAACCCCCCAACTTCACCGAGACTGACACTGGCATCTTTTAGGTGCCTAACTTAATGAGATCCTGCACTGGCAGATAACAATTCTAATTCAGTTTTGGGAGGCAAAGTGATTCGAAATGCAGTCTAGAGTAGAAACATCTGCGAGTTTAAATAGCTGCACGTTGGAAGCAAATTGAAAATTGGCTTGGCGTATAAAGCGCTGTCATTCATTCAGGCTTTTCTCACCCAATATATAAACACGAACATGTTTGTTGCTGGAACTGTATTTCCACACCTTTCATTACAATGGAAAAATCCTTTAGTGCAACAGAAGTCAACAGTGCTAGAAAGCAGTGTGTTTTCTCTGCGCATTTAATCTTGATTACAGATAACTGAGAACGGGCTGTCATCTAAAGAGGGTCATCAACTGGCCATTATCTTGAGTACACAAATAAAACTTTTATCCAAATAAACGGCTGAAAGTGGCTCTAGCTGCAACCGGAGGGCAGGACAGAAAAAATTAGAATGAATCGCTTGCTTGCTATTTCATTTTCATAAATGATCATGCACATTTTATTCTGTAGTCGGCAATAGTTCCTTTCCTCATCTCTCAAGTTGATGTAATCGCTGAGTATTCCTTGTTAGTACATTTATTATGCAATATTGTAACCCATAGTTCATAGTAAAAGGCCTTGTGGTGTAGCTTCCACCTAGAGACCAGTCAAACCAATTTTAAAGGCCCCTTTTAAAACATTTTTATATCTTTAATTCAATTTTTAATGATAGTCAATGTTTCTTTCACCAAACACAGTCCAATCAAGTTTTGCATGAAAATTGTTGCTCTTGAAATTAAATATGCCCGTTGTACCTTCAAAGACTCATTATGTAAACGAGCTCTGTTGTGATTGGTGAAACCTTTTGCATGTGAAATGAGCAACAATGTTAACCCCTCCCCTCCAACCATGCCATATAGACATGTTCTACACTCCAATCAATTCCTAAAGATAAAAACATGGCCCACCATACACTTTTAATTCCTCGTTGAATATCCAATTTCTATTGAAGCTTATATCCACCACAGAATAAAAAATAAACTCGCAATAGCAAATTATCCGGACTTTTTTTCTCAGAACTTTGAGTTTTTAAAAAAGTCGCGATTACCTGTATTTTTATTCCACTTTGTGGAAATAAGCTTCCGTATATACTTTAATCACATTGTGAATATAAAATGGCTGCAAATGTTTACTTTAACGTTGCACCAATATCATGATTATTTCTGAACTTTTTTTTTTTTTTCAGCTGTTCAAATCTCACTTATTAGCCCCTATTAAAACTTTCCAAGCACTTTCATTGGATGCAGCAAAGCTACTCTGCTTGCTCACACATTTAAAAATTATATTTCACAGCATTACCTTTTTAACCTTCTTTTCAAGCTGTACTGGACCGTCAATAACCGCAGTGATAAGATTTCACTCGTTGTATTCACCTGTAGCAGTCAGACTAACACAAGACTCGACAAACTCTCAAATTTCGATGAACTCTGGATAAAAATAGCTGAATGGCACCGTGGAGCTGTCAACTGTCAATATTGAGCTTCTGTGATTAAGTGTTTGAACGGCAGCGTCTCGCTGTCTCGCTCTGTGGTCAGCTGTAGGTCAGATGATATGGCTCAGATTCTTCACAGACACAACACCGTATAGATGTGCAACACAAGCTTTCTTTTGTACGTTTCAGTGAAAATCATCTGTTCTGGAGATACAAGGGTCTCTTCAGAACACACTCCTGAGTTTCGGCACTGAAATAAATACTGTTTGTGCGTGTGCGTCTAGTTATGGTGCTTTAAACCCTGACAGTTTATTTTCTGTCCTTGGGATAAAACAATGGATTTGTCCCTTGTTCTACATTGCTGGAAATCAACCACGCCATGTAAACGTGTGACCAAAGCAGTCCTACATTTTTCTGGGATTTTAAAAATAGCCTGCATCACAGACACGCTAAAATACACAAACTACAAAGGCTTTTCTTAAAGGGATGCTGGCATTTTATCATTCTGTCAGTTTTTAGCTTGGTGCATACATTATGTAACTCATGCGACTAGATAATCCATATTCTGCAGCGGAGACCCAGTTTCTCTGGTCGCTGTTGGAGGAGGTGGGGTACATGACTTTTGCATGACTTTGCTCAGAATGACACTTCTTGCTGGCATATGTCAAGTGTCACAGCTCAGCCTGTATTTCACAAGAGCAGCTAAATAAATAAAATACAAACACTGGGAATCCAGATTGACATCTACTAGATGATAGTGGTGGTTTGCACTGATAAGTCAAGTCAAGTCAAGTCAAATATATTTATATGGCGCTTTTCACAATACAGATTGTATCAAAGCTGCTTCACAGTATCAATCAAAACAACTTAACAATGTCTGTTTATTACTGGAAAAACAAGACATCCAAGTTTGGTAGAGCTGATCAATCGTATGAATGGTTAATTAATTTGAATATCCCCAACTGAGCAAGCCAAAGGCAACAGTGGCAGGGAACCGAAAAACTCCATCCAGTGACCTAAAGGTGTCCTAACACACCATCAGATGACCCAATGGAGAATAAAAAACCTTGGGAGAACCCAGGCTCAGTCGGGGGCCAGTTCTCCTCTGGCGTTTATGAAATAGAGGCCGAGTTTACAGTAACTGTAAGATAAAAAATGTATATGAATGCCTGGCTAAATAGATGCGTCTTCAGTCTAGTTTTAAACTGTGAGAGCGAGTCTGAGCAACGAACATTATCAGGAAGGCTATTCCAGAGCTTCGGAGCTAAATGTGAAAAGGCTCTGCCTCCTTTGGTGGATCTGGATATCCTGGGAATGACCAGAAGCCTCGAATTTAGTGATCTTAAAGAGCGCGATGGATTGTAGGGCGATAGAAGATCCGTTAGACTGGAGCTAAACCATTTAGAGCTTTATAAGTCAAAAGCAATACCTAATTAATACGGAACTTTATAGGTAACCAATGAAGTGATGATAAAATCGGTGTTATATGATCATATTTTCTTGATCTAGTAAGAACTCTAGCGGCTGCATTTTGGACTAACTGTAGCTTGTTTATTGAAGATGCAGGACAACCAGCTAATAAAGCATTACAGTAATCTAGTCTCGAGGTCATGAATGCATGAACTAACTTTTCTGCATCAGAGACTGATAGCATATTACGTAGCTTAGCAATGTTTCTAAGGTGGAAAAAGGCTGTTTTTGTAACATAAAAGATGATAGAGCGAGAGAAAATGCAGTGGTATCGAAAAGTAGTCGAAAAGTAGTCGAAAAATATTTATACGTGCAAATGCGTTAAATCATCCATCCATCCATCCATCCATCCATCCATCCATCCATCCTAAATACATCCATCCATCTTTCCTGGTAAACCCTGCTTTATGAGGACAAAATGTCCCCACAAAGATGGCAATATCTGAAATCCTTGTCCTTGTGGGGACATTTTTTGGCCCCCATGAGGAAAGCAGCTTATAAATCAGACTAAATTATTTTTTTGAAGATGTAAAAATGCAGAAAGTTGTTGTGATGAGTAGGTTTAGGGTTAGGGGATAGAATGTACAATTTGTACAGTATAAAAATGGAAAGGAAATGAAAAATCTATGGAAAGTCCCTGTAAAACATGAAAACACAATATGTGTGTGTGTGTGTGTGTGTGTGTGTGTGCGTGTGTGTGTGTGTGTGTGTGTGTGTGTGTGTGTGTGTGTGTGTGTGTGTGTGTGTGTGTGTGTGTGTGCGCACATGCGTTTGTGTAAGATAACACTATAAAACATGCAAACTCATGCAGACATCATTTTTGAACAGGCTGTCATACACAGAAATTAAACAAGAGAGAACCAACAAATTATTAATAACTGATTTTTGCAGCAAGCTTTTAGTTTTTCTCAGCATTTTTTATGCATAGAGAAAAAAAAAACATGTAGATGTAGTGTCTTATTTGCCAAATAATTTTGTCAGATAAATACCTTAACCAACTTTAGTGTTTTGTTTTTCCTATTTAAAATATTATCAAATATAAAATACAAATGTGTAGGGTCATAAAAAGACAATATCGCCTCCAGGCATCACTTTTGACCACTACTGTTGAAAATCCCATATGGGATGCAACTTGTTCTGTCTAAATATACCAGAATATGTTTCATAACAGCTTCTATTTTATGTGTTTCTGTTCATCAAGCATTAGGCTACTCTGACACAAAATATCTGGAAAAGTCAGTAGAGCATGCAGTAAGTAGAGCCCATTCATCGCATGCAGCGACTTGAGAGTGAATAAAAGTTCATTCATCGTTATTAACCGGAACCAGAAGAGTTTATTCATCGTGTGTCTCTCAAAATGAGAGTTTGGAAGGCTTAAGACCTGCGGTTGCACACAACTACTAAATATTTCATAGTCAGACATTGACTTGTCAAGAACTGTCTCATCAGTTTAACATTTCGATCCCTTGTGTTGACTCGCTCTGAGGATTTGTAGCTAGCTCTAACTTTGTATTTGCCAGCATTAAGAGTTTTTCATTCAAGATTAAAAGTACTTTGATCATTTAATTAGTTTGTTTGGAGGGTTTCGAATGCAATGATGAATTTACAAGGATCTTTTACAAGAAACTTAATACTACCATACTGTTCTTTCTATTTCTTCAGTGTACTGTACATATATACTGTGCACTGTATGCACGGAATGCCATACTTTTGCTATAACATGCATTATACAACTGAACACACTGTAACCTACAATGCAATGCACATGACTTGACCTTCCACTTCCACTGTAACAAATAAACCATAAGTAACTCTAAACACTTAAGATATACAAAGACAGCACACTCATAACACATGGAAAACGGGAGAAAATTCAACGCGCAATATGCCGGAATAAGTCCCGCCTTCTAAATAAAAGAGCCAATCACTGATTGGTAAAGTCATCTCGTCACTGCAGCTGCCGTTAGTTGCTATAGAAAGAGTCCGTGTTTTGAGACGCGCACTTAGGACTGCACATGTGCATGGGTGGATCTAGCCTGAAAAACTTTTATTCAGAAAATATGCATTAAACTGATCAAAAGTGACAGTACATACATTTACAGTATAATGTTATTAGTATAACTTTGTATTCATCAGAAAATGTATCACAGTTTCCACAAAAATATTAAGCATCACAACTGCTTTTAGCATATATAATAAGGGATTTATCTTGAGCATCAAATCAGCATATTAGAATGATTTCTGAAGGATCATGTGACTCTGAAGACTGGAGTAATGGTGCTGAAAATTCAACTTTGACAACAGGAATACATTTAATTATAAATGTATTTTAAATTATTGTTTAAAATTATTTTCAAATATATTAAAATAAGAAAACAGTTATTTTAAATGGTAATAATATTTCACAATATTACTGTTTCTACTGCATTTTTTGGATCAAATAAATCCAGCCTTGTTGAGCATAAGAGACTTCTTTCATGAACATTTACACATTTTAAGTATTAATGTATTCAACTTTCAAATTCATTTCAAATCCGCATGGTGCTTGGTAAGAATAAACAAAGCCACACAAAAATACGTAAATATGTGAAATTTATATCATCAAATATTTAACAATTCTAAAAGCAATGGAAGATTTTAAGATAAAAGTTACCTCAGGGTCATAAAGTCTCATAAACAGCCTTAGATCTTTAAAGTTAGATCTTTTAAGTTACCACTGTATGTTTGGGGAAAACCCTACGAATAGCGTCCCCTTTCCACAGTGCCCTTTAAAGACGCAAAAAAAGCCACCTGTCTTCCCCCAAAGCCCTTCCTTTGTGTATTCAATCTGATTGAAGGCTCTCTGCGAGATCTTCCCTTTAATTATACGGCAAATGAGCCATCACAACGCCATTAAAATGATGCTCCTTTTTCCCTTGCATTGACTAACTGTCTTCCCCCTTTTTCCCAGAGCTTTTATTAGCAATAAAATTCAATTTTGCGTTTCCAGGTTGCCAGCCTAAGGGAGTAAAAATGCATTACCCCAGACTGAGAGAAAGTGGGAGCTAATGATTCAGCTGCATACAATCCAAGAGGCTCTCCATCATCACTGCTGAATTATTAGCCTGACGCTATACAGTTTCGTCCTGTCGGTGGAAGTGCGAGAATGCACGTATATCTGCGAAACGAGAGTGCAAATGACTGAGCAGAACAAGTTAAAGTATGTGTGTCTGTGCTATTTTCAGAAAGATTAATTGGTTACCAACAGCAGTAGATCACAAGGGACAGAGTCAAACGTGTGTTTTGTTCTTCTGTTTTGACATTTACAACGAACAGCAGGTTTAAGCTAGTCAGTGAGTGCATCTCCTAAACTGACCAACTCAAATGTTCCCAGAACACCCTTTTGGGTTGTTTTAACGTGCATTTGGGAACATAACATGCAACAAACATCCTCACACACTTGTAAAGAGAAGCGTTTTTCAACAAAATGCAAGCTTTAAAGGTGCAGTGGTTTCTGAGAAACGCTGTCGAAAGTGGATCAGACTGAGCACCAAAACACTTGTAGCCAATCAGCAGTAAGGGGCGTGTCCACTCATGAGGGGGAGGTGCCTGTGCTGCATTGCGTGTTTGTGAATGTGGGGGCGGGGCTATCAAGATAGGGGTGTGGTCATTTTGGGTAGGGACTGTTTGTTTTGTTGATTTCAAATATCAACAGCGTTTCTCAGAAATCGCTTACTGCACCTTTAAGGGCTCCCTGCAGTTTTCTGTCAAAATAAAAGTTCCATGCTTTAATTTTAGAAGATGAATAAGACAGCCATAATATTAGTATTGTAATTTGACAGTGGTAATGTCAAATATAGAATGTAATATAAAAAGGGCCAAGCCAAAAAAAGCAAAATACGAAGTGCTCTTTTTATGGTCTTAACCATTTTAATCACAAATCACTGTTTAGGAAATTGGCAAGAATTGCACATATACTGTAGTTTTCTTTAAAAGTTCAAGCTGTGTGGGTAAACTTGTTTTTTTTTTTTACAGGAAGAAGAGTCAGTGTTGTTCCACTCAATGTTAATGACTTCAAAAAGTTCATGAGTCGTTGAGAAAATGTCTCCCAGTTCGTTTGAGTTTAACATGAGACCAAATATACACTATATGGTTCAAATCTGGACTCTGACCAGGCCAAAACATGAGCCTGTTTAGCACTTGTCTTTATCCGTCTTTAGGACGTTTCTGAATCGATGCAGCCAGTAAACAAAGCCGTTATGGTCAAGTCAAGTCAAGTCAAGTCAAATATATTTATATAGCGCTTTTCACAATACAGATTGTATCAAAGCTGCTTCACAGTATCAATCAAAACAACTTAACAATGTTTGTTTATTACTGAAAAAAAAAGACATCCAAGTTTGGTAGAGCTGATCAATGGTATGATTGGTTAATTAATTTGAATATCCCCAACTGAGCAAGCCAAAGGCAACAGTGGCAAGGAACCGAAAAACTCCATCCAGTGACCTAAAGGTGTCCTAACACACCATCAGATGACCCAATGGAGAAAAAAAAAACCTTGGGAGAACCCAGGCTCAGTCGGGGGGCAGTTCTCCTCTGGCGTTTATGAAATAGAGGCCGAGTTTACAGTTACTGTAAGATAAAAAATATATATGAATGCCTGGCTAAATAGATTTGTCTTCAGTCTAGTTTTAAACTGTGAGAGCGAGTCTGAGCAACGAACATTATCAGGAAGGCTATTCCAGAGCTTCGGGGCTAAATGTGAAAAGGCTCTGCCTCCTTTGGTGGATCTGGATATCCTAGGAATGACCAGAAGCCTCGAATTTAGTGATCTTAAAGAGCACGATGGATTGTAGGGCGATAGAAGATCCGTTAAATAGACTGGAGCTAAACCATTTAGAGCTTTATAAGTCAAAAGCAATACCTTGTAATTAATACGGAACTTTATAGGTAACCAATGAAGTGATGATAAAATCGGTGTTATATGATCATATTTTCTTGATCTAGTAAGAACTCTAGCGGCTGCATTTTAGACTAACTGTAGCTTGTTTATTGAAGATGCAGGACAACCAGCTAATAAAGCATTACAGTAATCTAGTCTCGAGGTCATGAATGCATGAACTAACTTTTCTGCATCAGAGACTGATAGCATGTTACGTAGCTTAGCAATGTTTCTAAGGTGGAAAAAGGCTGTTTTTGTAACATATGAAATATGCTTTTCAAAAGATGCAGTCTAATGTAACACCCAGGTCTTTTACTGTAGCGGATAAAGTAACAGGGCATCCTACTATGTTAAAGTCGTGCTGTGAAAGGTTTTGTGGACGGTTTTTACAACCGATAAGTATTACCTCTGTCTTGTCTGGATTTAATAAAAGAAAATTACGCGTCATCCAATCTTTTATATCTTTAACACAATCTGTCAATTTGGATAATTTAGCGTATTAATCTGGCCGTGATGAGATATATATATTTGAGTGTCATCAGCATAACAATGGAAACTAATTCCATGTTTCCTTAGAATATTACCAAGTGGCAGCATATATATTGAGAATAATAAAGGGCCTAACACAGATCCCTGCGGCACTCCATAGTTTGCCGAAGTTATGATCGATTTTTCTCCATTTAAGTAGACGAAATGGTAGCGGTCAGATAAGTATGACCTGAACCAGCTTAATGCTTGTCCTTGAACACCAGTGTAATTTTGTAGTCGATCTAAGAGTATTGTGTGATCTATAGTGTCGAACGCAGCACTAAGATCAAGTAAAACTAGTACTGAGATACAGCCTTGGTCCGAAGCTAAAAGTAAATCATTTGTGATTCTAACAAGCGCAGTTTCAGTGCTATGATGTGGCCTGAATCCAGACTGAAACTTTTCATAGATGTCGTTTTCTTGCAAGAAAGAGCCGAGTTGACTGGACACAACTTTTTCTAATATTTTTGACATAAATGGAAGATTCGAAATGGGTCTGTAATTTGCTAGGTTATTTGGATCTAAATGTGGTTTCTTAATAAGAGGTTTTATAACAGCCAGCTTGAAGGTTCTTGGAACATGACCTAAAGATAAAGATGAGTTAATAATATTGAGAAGAGGCTCTTCCACTATAGGTAACACTTCTTTCAGTAGTTCAGTTGGTATAGGATCTAATAAACACGTTGTTGTTTTAGATGAAGTGATAAGTTTATTTTACTCTTTTTGTTCTATGGTTGTAAAGCATTGTAATTGTTCTTGCGGGGTGATAATTGCGGCTGAATTATAAGGCACGAGTAAAGATTGAACGTTTACGATTTTGATTCTGATGCTTTCAATTTTCTCGGTGAAGAAGTTCATGAAATCATTACTACTAAACTGTAGCGAGGTATTTTGTTCAGACGACGTCTGTTTATTTGTTAGTCTAGCCACGGTATTAAATAAAAACCTTGGATTATTTCGGTTGTTTTCTATTAATTTGCTGAGGTGCTTAGCCCTGGCCATTTTAAGGGCCTTTTTATAACGTGACATACTGTCTTTCCACGCGATTCTAAAGACCTCTAAATTAGTTTTTTTTTTCATTTACGCTCTAAATTACGGGTTTCTCTCTTTAAAACATACGTAGTATTATTGTACCATGGTGCTATACTTTTTTCTCTGACCTTTTTTAATTTAATGGGTGCAACAATATCCAATGTTCTAGAGAGAATGGTGCTCATAGTGCTAGTTAGTTCATCTAGTTCATCTGTTTGTTTGGGTTCAGGCAGCAGCTGAGACAGATCAGATAAGCTATTTGAGAAATGATCTATGGTGGATGGAAGAATTGTTCTACCTGGTCGATAACGTGGCGCAGCATGACATATTACAGCAGTACTTAATATGCAAGTTAACATGTAATGGTCAGTGACATCACTTTGTGGAATGATATCTATATCGGTTGGATCGGTTCCATATGATATAATTAAATCGAGTGTATGATTAAGACGATGAGTTGGTCCGGTGACGTTTTGCTTGACCCCGAAGGAGTTTAATAAATCTGTAAACGCAGCCCCTAACGCATCATTTAAATTATCTACGTGTATGTTAAAATCTCCAACAATTAATGCTTTATCGACGTTGACCAAAAGATCTGATAGAAAGATATGGTAATGGTTTGAGCGTGTATAAAGTTAGGACACAAGGTTGTGAAGGAGCTGACACAGTTACTTAAAGGCCTATGCGAAACTGCTATTGAAAATCTATTGTCTTGATTTTAGTTAGCAAACATAAACCACATTGCAGACATTCAGCACAAACATGCCTCCTAATTTCTGAGCTAGTACTACAAGGCTCCCACACTTTTGACCACTGCGTTCCATGACCTTTTCAGTCGCAAATTATTAGTGGAAAGGGGCTTTTTGCAAATCATTTTACAGAGCTTGCAGGACAGATTTCCATTATATGCCAGTACCAATCTTTTGAGTTACTAGATTTAGATGATAACACTGATTCATACCTGTCAACCCTCCCGTTTTTCCCGGGATTCTCCCGTATTTTACCTTGCTATCCCGCTATCATCCCGTTTAAATATTTTCCCGTATTTCTTCCGTATTTTTAATCTTTCTATTAAAAATAAAAAAATTCCACTGGGCGAAAAACCAGTTAAGCGGAAATCCCGCCCTACAGCTAATTTCATTGGTTAAGGTCACTCTGTTATTCACATGACCAATAAAATCTTTAGAATCGGCTGCAGGGCTGAAGTAGTTTGGGGGGAATTGCGCGAAGAAGAAGAGCAGCATCCCAAGGATGGACAAATATGAGAGAAATGGCATTGGAGACTATGAATGTAATGTAGGCTATTATGTATGTAATACAGAGATTATGTATTTATTTATCTTAATGTTTGCGCAATTAATGTTTATTTAGCCTGCCTCTGCCATCCAGCACCAAACCCCCCTACTCCCGTATTTAGGAATCCAAATGTTGACAGTTATGCACTGATTACACTTGTTAGTGTACAAACGTCTACATCAATGGCCCCTTAACGGACAGACTTGTTATGTGGCAGAAGGATGAACCCAATTGGAGACAGCAAATAATACAAACAGGGGTTTATTGATGACTAAAACAGAAAACAAAACCCTCGATGGGGCAAAACAAGACAGGATACACTAGACTAAGACTCAGACTCAGACAATAAACTTACAACTAAGACAGGAACAAATCTTTCTCTTAAACAATACTTTCAACAAGTTACTCACAGCTAGATGTACACAACGTATGTCACTTACATCAAACAATGAACCGACACAGGACAGCAAACACAAGGGGATTATAAAGGGAACACTAATGACAAAAGGACAGGTGAAACTGACTAGACAATAATGACGAGACGAGGATAACAAGGGGGCGGGGTAATGTAACGAGACAACACAAGCACATGGTCCAAACAATTGGCCATGCGCTTGTACACAAAACATGATTCTGTCATGATCCTGCCTCATGACTAGGAAAATCAAGGATACTAAGGCAGAATCATGACAGAACCCCCACCTTAAGGAGCGGCTACCAGACGCTCCTCAAGGGGACATTAAACACGGGACATGACAGACTGTGACAAAGACACGAACCAACAAAACATGGAAAACATTAATAATGGCAAACAAGAAAAAACAATAACAGGGCTGGGGTGAAACATCAAATACAACATACAAGGCAAAGGAGGTGGAGGAAACACAGAGTTCATGGGGGGAGGTCCAGGGTGGATGGGAGGACTGGGGGTCTTGGGCCCACGGGATGAGGGCTGAGGACGAGGACTCTGGGCAGGTTTAGACGTAGACAAACGAGGAGAGGTCTTGGGGGAAACAGTCCGGGGCTTAGTGGAGACAGGGAAAACAGTCCGGGGACTAGTGGTGACAGGGGCTAACGGGAAAACAGTCCGGGGACTAGTGGTGACAGGAACAAACGGGGAAACAGTCCGGGACTAGTGGCAACAGGAACAAACGGGGAAACAGTCTGGGATACTGCTTCAGTGGTGGCAGCAACAGATTCAGACACGGAGGACACAGAGGGTGAGGAAACGGGACTCCTGACAGGGAACATAGCAGGCGAAGCGGCAGGACTGGGTGCAGCGATCTCAGTGGCAGATACCGGGGCTGGGGACGAGACAGGACAGACAGGGATTTCTAGGATTTTGGCTAGACACGACAAATAATCAGACAGGGTCTTTGCAGCAAGGAAGATGGGCATCTCCTGACGCGCCGAAACTGCTCGCAGAACCTCCTTAGCGGCTAGATCGGCCGCAACTCTCTCAGTAGATTCTGGGACGGCACTTGCTGGAGCGGGCTCTAGGGCGGCGCTTGCTGGAGCGGGCTCATGGACGGCGCTGGCTGGAGCGGGCTCATGGACGGCGCTGGCTGGAGCGGGCTCATGGACGGCGCTGGCTGGAGCGGGCTCATGGACGGCGCTGACTGCAGCGGCCTCGGCGACTGCGCTGACTGCAGCGGGCTCGGCGACTGCGCTGACTGCAGCGGGCTCGGCGACTGCGCTGACTGCAGCGGGCTCGGCGACTGCGCTGACTGCAGCGGGCTCGGCGACTGCGCTGACTGCAGCGGGCTCTGTGACGACACTTGACGAAGGACAGGAGGCTCCCCTCTTTCTCCTCTTTCTCCTAGATCGAGCAGCAGAGGCCGTAGCCGGGCTTGTGACCGGTCGGGGAAGCACGGTGGTAACTGTGCTGGGGGAAGGAGGGGTTATCTCTGGCCATATAGACTCCGACGCTGAGGACTCAGGAGAGTCCCACGAGGTTCGCCGCCCTCGTTTCCCACGGAGGTCAACAGGTGCAGGAGGAGTGCCAGGAGTCGTGAGGGAGCCAGCCTGGTCCCCAAGCGTCGCGACGCCTATCATACGACCCTCGGGAATAGCTGGTAGGCAGGCGGCAGGCGAAAACCACGGGAACGGCGTCTCTGACTCCTCCCGGGAGAAATGATCAAAAATTTGAGCGTAGTTCTTTAGGATCCACTCACCCTCAGGCGAGTATGGAAGATAGACGCTCCTCCTGTCGCGGGGAGTCGATAACCGACACAGATCAGAGGGGCCCAAAGGTCGCTTGGCAGGAGAGCTCATACTGTCTGCTGGGTTCTGTCTTGGTCGGTTCATTCTGTTATGTGGCAGAAGGATGAACCCAATTGCAGACAGCAAATAATACTTACCGTCGTTGATCATTTTTCTAAGACCGCCCGCTTTATTCCTTTGCCTAAGCTCCCGTCTGCTAGGGAGACCGCCCAGATTGTTGTCGACAAGATCTTTAAGATCCATGGTCTTCTCTCCGACGTTGTTTCCGATAGGGGTCCCCAGTTCTCTTCCCTGTTCTGGAGGGAGTTTTGTCGCCTTATTGGAGCGTCGGCTAGTCTTTCCTCCGGTTTTCACCCACAGACCAATGGCCAAGCCGAACGAGCTAACCAGACAATCGGTCGCATTCTTCGTAGCCTCGCTTTCCGCAATCCGGCTTCCTGGTCAGAGCAGCTCCCCTGGGCAGAGTACGCACACAATTCCGCCCCGTCTTCTGCCACTGGTCTATCCCCTTTTCAGTGTTGTCTCGGTTACCAACCTCCGCTTTTTTCGTCACAAGACACAGACTCTAAGATGCCGTCCGTCAAAACTTCATTCAACGTGCAAGGCGTACTTGGAGAGGGGTCAGGTCCGCTCTAGTGAAGTCTCGTTCTCGCACCCGGCGGGCCGCTAATAGACGTCGTGTCAAAAGCCCCCGTTATTCTGTTGGGCAGAGGGTTTGGCTGTCCAACCTTAATCTTCCTCTCCAATCCACTTCGCGTAAACTGGCTCCTAAATTTATCGGGCCTTTCCGTGTCCTTAAGATACTCAGTCCTGTCTCAGTCAGACTCAAATTGTCTACCAATCTTCGGCGCGTTCACCCGGTATTTCACGTGTCATGTATTAAACCCGTTATTCGTGTTCCTCCCCGTCCTGTCACTACTCCGATCCGCGTTGAAGGCGCTCCCACCTACAGGGTTCGCAAACTTCTCGACGTTCGCCCCCGGGGTCGTGGTCATCAGTTTCTGGTTGATTGGGAGGGATACGGTCCTGAGGAGAGAAGTTGGATTCCATCCCGGGACGTCTTGGACCGCTCGCTGATCGATGACTTTTACCGCTCCCGCCAGTCCTCCTCCTCCGTTGCGCCAGGAGGCGCTCCTTGAGGGGGAGGGTACCATCATCCCGGTATCCTTCTCTTACACTCTACCACCCTCTTCTGGTCACACTCTTTATTACACCCATTTACACACACACATTCCCATTCATTATCTCATCCGCTCTCAGCTGTCTCTCATCACCGCATTACTCTACCTCTTCTCCTCCCCAGCTGTTTCCCACTATCTCTGATTTGACTCTCTATTTCTAGTCTTCTCTTTCCTTTGTTCTTTGTCAGATTATTGCCATATGTTACGTACCTTTGTGCCTGCTGAACCAAGCCCTGTCTCAGTCGTGTCCTGTCTGGTGCGTGCCTCTATCTGTCTACCTTATTACCTCGTCTCTGCTTTGTTACAGCTTCAGCTAACGTGAGTGGTCAAGGATTGGCGTCCCCGTGCTTTCTACGGTCCCATCCTGTCTCTTCCTCCGGGGATTCCTGTTGCCGGCCCTGTTCGCATACTTCTGTTTATTTACTGAAAGACTTTCTTTTTTCCTTTGGATGAGATTATCTTCAGTTGGATTTATTCGCCTTGTGGCCACCTGTGTTACTTTACCAGAACTATTAAACATTGTCAAACTGCCTTTTGCTTTTGGGTCCTCTCTCCTACACGTGACAAGACTAAACGCTCTTATCATGCTGGAGCAAGTGCTCACAAAGACCAATGTCTAGCCGATACAATATTTTGAAAGCTGAATTAACATTAAAATGAACATTAAATTAACATTAAAATATGGGGGTTGATCATTTTTTTAAATGTTTTTGGAAAAAGAGCTCACCAAGGCTGTATATATTTGATCAAAAATACGGTAAAAACAGTAGCATTGTGAAATACTACAATTAAAAGAACTGTCTTCAATGTCACTTTTGAGCAATTTAAAGCTTTCTTGCTGAATAACAGTACTAATTTAACAGTACTAATGCACTACTCACTTTTCCTTCAGAAAATGTAACAAATCTATAGATTATAGTAGCATATACTGTATTGGAGAAAGCAGAAGTTCTCTATAATGCAGTGTGCTGCTGATGAAGCAGACCTGCATCAAATGTGTGTCATCTACAAACAGCTGAGTAATGCTGGCCTCTGCCCTAAAACACTCTAATGAGACGCGGTGAGTGAGAGTGTGCTTCTGTAATGAAGTGTGATCTCAGTAATGAGACAAAGGGAGTGTGTGTAGAGAGATGGGAGAGAGAGAGAGAGAGAGAGAGAGAGAGAGAGAGAGAGAGAGAGAGAGAGAGAGAGAGAGAGAGAGAGTGTGTGTGTGTGTGTGTGTGTGTACCTGGTAAACCCTATTTTATGAGGCCCAAATGTCCCCACAAGTTCAACAATTACTAGTATTACTATCCTTGTGGGGACATTTGTTTGTTTGTGTCCAGGGAATATTAAGGTCAGCCTGCAGAGTCAAGTTCATTTTGGCAGTATGTTTAATCAAATCTTGTTTTCAAGCTTGTACCCTGCCCACACAATATTGAAATATTGTTCATAATATTTAATCAAAATCTAATGAAACAACATTAAGACAGCATTAAAAAATAAATGGTGTAGAATTTACTTTCAGACATTACTTGCGGAGTTAAAATTGTTTCAAAGTAAATTTCACAAATAATTACAAAAAACCCCAGCAAGTAACTCATTGAATTAATATATATATAAGCCATATACATATACATAGGGGATGAAAATAATAATCAATAGCGAAAATAATAATCAATAATTTCCCCCATTTTTTTATTGGCCTTAAAAATAGCAAAACCTAATATGTCCACTCAATCTACAATCCAATTCAATCCTACTGGATAAAATGAAGCTCCACCCAAAATGATTTCCTTCTAAATATTCAAAATATGGCACATTACAGATGAAATGCATTGCCAATGCTTTTTCCTTCTGCCTTTCAAATGTCCTCAACTACAGGAGAATCCAAATTGTGGGTGGTTGATTCATCCCCACAAGCATCCATTAATAACTCTTTTGCAGAAGTAAACATGCCCACACTCAAAAACAACCTTCTGTCCATATGCTTCTCTTGCAGTCATCTCTCCAGAAATTGTTCTGTTCAGTCTAATTTATAAGGTTTTACACATCAATATGTTTGTTTGGACTGTAGAATAAATGCCCAGAAGAAAAGGTCTCAAATCTCACTTATATTCGTATACTAGAAAGTGGACTTTCTGCGGAGTGACGTTGGACATTTAACCCAAACAAACATATCTGTTCATGTCTTTGGATATGAACAAATTCAGATGAAAACACTAAATCTCATTGCTCATGTTGAAATATGATCTAGAGCAGAACTGCACACACGCCACACGGCTGACTCAGATGCCTTGAGCGGAGCATGTGTTAGAAGTCGTGTTCTCCATCAACACATCTGGTATGAAAAACTCCTTTTTGACTAAAATCTAGATTAAGCTCCCTCCTTCCAATTTGTACACATAATTATGATGAGAAGAAACATGAGCTACGCCAGAACAGCATGACACACGGCCTTTAGCAACACCTAGACATGCTATGAGCTTTCTCATAAATCAAGCCGGAGACTCCTAATTATCATACAGGGAATTCGATTCTGGTTATGGTTTCATTTCACAGTTACTGTATGTTTTAATTTTCGACATTATATTTGGAGCCTTTGGAGAAATACAAAATACAAATAGTACTATGAATTTAACGCATGTGCATAATTGAAATATTGCACCAAAACTTCCATCCGATGTGTTCAAGAAAACAAAATCTTCATAGTTTGTTCAAAAAATCTATAACAAAAATGGAAGTTGCTGCAGTCGAGAAAGCCACTGGTGCTCTTTTTTATTGCATTATAAATTACTTGAGCCTTTCATTACAGAATGATCAAACCAACATTTGAGATGCTGTGGTATGAAATTGCATTGCATTATGCACATCTTATTGGAATAAAAAGTTATCCAACTCAATTGAGTGCACATGCTTTTTATGCAAATTTTTTTATGTGATATCCCACAATTTTGCGTAAAAATAGGTGGATGGAAACATATCTACTGTCATTATGGATGTGCCCGAAGCCAAATACTATGTTCATAAAAGGAAATGACACATTTTACGGAGCCCCTAAAGAGAAAAATACGAGATGGGAGGAAATATAATTTATATATTGTATATAATTTGTGGGAATCAAGGAGACACTATACAGGATATTGAAATCGCTTTTGAATGCGTGCTCGCTTTTCACTTTAATTTTCAAATTCACAATCACACGTACTCTGTGTATAGGTAAGTGAAAACTGATGTACTGTAATGTAACCAACTACCACATCAAGCCTAACCATGTCCCTTTAAGTGCTTCGTAGAATGCGTTACTCATTTCCAGTGCCTTTCCGAATTCGGATTTTTCACATTCTGTCATTTTATTGTCAACATCAACATTGGACTCATTTGTGCCTAAGACAAAAATGTGGATAGAATAGTCAAGATTATTTGGTCTTTGAGAAATGTTTGAGTTCATATTGAAATCAGCTTGGCATCTTGGAATATTTCCTGTTTGAGATGCATATATCTTCAGAGGGGGAAAAACTGACAAAGACTTGTTCTGCATTTAATCTGGCTGCTGTCTAGAAGAAACAACTGAGATGTTCAAGAAATTTCATTTGTGATTTTTTGTTTTATGTGGCAAAAAAAAAAAAGATTTTCCCATCTTCAGTTCCTTACCCAGCTGTTTCAACAAAGCAACAATTTTGACTTGTCAAATCGGCTCAATGGCAGGCTAACTATTCCATATCTCACACTCTCATGCTCAAGTTATCCAGGTGACCAAGCAAGCCACGTTTAAAAATAAAGGCACACAACACTGCTTTACAACTACAAAATATAGTTTTGATCGATCAGATTTCTCAGACTACATCCTATGACAGGAGAGTTTGGCTCGAATATGCTCGGATTCAGAGGAAATTGATATAAAATCAATCAAAATTCAACAAAAATAGTATGATGCGTATTATTTTCTCCTCGTAGACTTTGTTTTACTCAGCTGTCAAATGATTCAGAGGTTTGTTCAAATCTAATCAAATATTCAGATAAAATGCAACAAAATGCATATAAATGAGGGAGATTCACCATTCTAACAATGTTTTCTAACCTTGCAAAGTGTTCGAGTAGTTTTTCTGCCCTCGCTGAAAGTGAAATGCTGCAGTAAAACAACAACATCAAAGCCAGTCGGAACAAATGTGATGCTTAAATTAAAACTGAAGTACAGCGTGATTTTGAACCAGTGACATTTGGGGCGGAGCTCCACAGCACAGTGCAACAGAAATAGAAACCGAGTGACCTATAAAACGTGTCTGATTAGAGCAAAAACTATATCGGCATGCAAGAGATTTATTGCTTGTCACTTTACAGCATCATGCCTGGCTAGGACAAAGTGTAAGAAAGCTCAACAAGAGATTTGAGGAAAGAATGCGCACAACTCAAAGGCAACAGTTGTGAATAGTGATATGTGTTAGTATTCAAGAGATCCCCTGGTTGTGCGGTTGAGGATGTTGGATTGCTGACACCGATGCACAGATAAGCCAAACACTGTTATCATCCGTAGATTCTAGCCCAGCCCTCACTGATCTATTTCACTTTACCAGGCGTAAACACCCTGGAGGCAAAATGACCTGAAAAAAAAGCAAACTCCTTTCATCTCTTCTCAGTTTTTTGCACAGGCTGCAGGGTGCATTAAGTCTAGGCCGTGCTTTTACGCACTGTTTTGCCACAGTTTCGGTGCCCAAAGTTTGAATCGTTACAATTGGAGCCTTAATGTGTGTGATATTTCAAATCTGTTTGTCTGCACAGTGCACACTGGATATGGTGTTCACTAAGTATCAAGTCACCTTTATTTATATAGTGCTTTATTCAGATCAGATTGTTTCAAAGCAGCTATACAGTGATAACAGGGAAATTATGCATTTTTTTGTTCAGCTGAAGTCAGTTCGGTGTTGATTCAGTTCCGTTGTGAAGATCGTCAATTATTACATTCGTTCATTTCATCTCCCAAACCCAAACTCCATCAGGTGACAGAATCGAGAAAAAAAACTTGGGAGAATCCCGGCTCAAACTTATGGCAAACCATTTGTGCAACATATGCGATGACGCCTCAAATCAAGCAGCTTGTTGAGATGACATCTGATGTTGATTTTTGAAGCAATCAGATTTACGATTTGTGCCTGACAGATGATACAACTGGGACCAGAATTTCATAGATGGCTTTACTTAGGCAAGCAAGTAAAAACAGCAACCACCCAGAACATTATAGCAACATGCTGGCAACCAACAACAATGCAACACCCTAACAAGCACAAAGCAATACCATGGTAACTACTTAGAACAGCATAGAATTGTGATATTCGACCGGCTCAGCTATATTTTTCTTCTTCTTGGTAACACTTTATTTCCTACTTTTCTACTAACTTTAAGTAACTATGCAACTACATACGTACATACTATACATAGTTTAACTACCAGTCATTAGAGTATTAGTAGACTGTCTGCTTAATATCTGCTAACACTTGATTTGTATGCTCCCCCAACAGACATTCGACTAACTTTAAGTAAATTTGCAAGTGCATGTCAACTTATTCTACTAATCCTAATTTAACAGTCTACTAATACTCTAAATGAGAGTTAGTTGACATGTAGTTGAACAGTTACTAGTTAGTTGAATGTAAGTGGACCACACACACACACACACACACACACAATTATATTACTATAGATGTTTAACAGAGGAAGCTCAGTTCTGCAGGGACACCAAATGTGAGGAAGTAGGGTGGCATCGTTTGTTGGGTGACTTTCACTATGATCAATGAAAGGGAAAAAAAGCGGTTGTAAGGGAATGGAGAGAGGGCAGAAAGGGTGGGAACGAGGGTATGACAACGATAAAGAGCTCAAACCCCATACAGTGAGAAGGTAAAGGAGAAGGAAGGGAAAACGAGGAAACGACAACGATAAAGAGCTCGAAAGCCATACATTGAGAAGGTGAGGGAGAAACAAATGGCCGTGTGAAAATACCCTCCTTCCTATGCTGGAATATGTCATGGAGGCAGCAGGCAGGCTTAGAGTCCCAACACTTGAATTCAATCAGCCTGCGTGCTGAATCCCTTCCAGAGAGGGATGTGAGAGGCACAACCATCTGTGTCTGCTCTGATGTTTCTGCCGTCCACGCTGTAAGCCAGCAATTACAAGGCAAAGCGGCAAGCTGGCCTGGACCGAAATAGGAGCATGGACGAGCCACCCCCACCCTTCTTCTCTTATCCCTTTAACAGGCCTCTCAACCCTTCGGTAGAACACACTTAGAGTTAAGAAATCCTGTCAAGAAAACTTCTGTATTTAACTCAACCTGTTTGAGGCATCTCTACTATTAAATGTGATGCACTATCGTTCCAACGTTTGGGCTCGGTAAGAATTTTTTATATTTTTAAAAAGTCTCTTATCTTATCTTATCAAACAACAATACAGTAAAGTAACTGTTTTCCATATGAAAATATTTTTAAAAATCAGACTCTCTTCAGTGTCACATGATCCTTCAGAAATCATTCTAATATGCTGATTTGCTGCTCAAGAAACATTTGTTATTATTATCATTGTTGATAACAGTTAATATATGCTTAATATTTCATGGAAATCAAGATACATTTTATTTCAGGTTTATTTGATGAATAGAAAGTTCAAACGAACACCTGTACTGCCACTTTTGCTGAATTTAATGCACCCTTGCTGATTAAAAGTAAGATTTAAAAAAAAAAAATCTTTCACAAATCTTAAAACTAAAGAAAACCATTACTGATCACAAATCTTTGAATGGCAGTGCAGAAGAATACCTTTGTCATTTTAGGATGCAATCAGCCATAAACAGGTGGGTTTGTATTTCATGATTTTTTTTCAAAGGCAAGCATCACGCATTATTGTTTGTTTAAGACATAAATCAAAGAAAAAGTTTATGCTTGCAAAAAAGAAGAACAATTCAAAGGGATACACAAAATAATAGGCTTCTAGCTTATAATTCAAGATGTGTTCTTTACAAAAATTGCATTATTTTGGTTATGTAAACGTATATTGTATAAGGATGTTCAGACTGAAAAAACAAGACAAAATACTGATTAAGAAAATGCTGAACTTAGGAGTTGATTGTAGTATGAAAGCTATCTAGCAAAGTTAACTGATACTCGCATCTTTGCATGCTTCCAGTCACACATATAATAGGATAATGTTTTTCTTATTGCTGTTCGTCTCCAAACAAAATACCTTCTGAGAGCAGCTCACATTCAAATGTTCATGCAAATGTTGTTCAGTGCAAAGTTCTGGTCGCAAATCCAAAGAGAAAATACTTGAATAACAGTGAAAATGGCGTCTTCACCTCCTGAGTCGTGACCTAGCTACAGTGGTAAACAGCTGTCGCTAGTTCACATTGGTCCTCACGTAGATGATGCAAAGTACCATGTTTGGACACAAAAGTACAATGTGAAAAAAGTCCTGTGGGGGTAAAGGGAGGAACAGAACTCTCGGGTTCAGACCAAAACAAGTGTGAAATACAGCAACTTGAGTAGCTGTGTTCCTTTCCTTTCTCCTCGTCAGAGCACAGTCCCATCTCTTGGGATAGTTTTTGTCTTTGAGATGGGCTGTGTTTCTGACTAAACCCCAAGAAAACAAGGACAGAAATTTGCACTTTTTGTAATAAGGGCACTTCAGAGAGTAGAGGCTGAGCGTGTGAACGCCTCTGCTAAAAAAGAAAAGAAAAGCATATGCATTATTTACTACCTGCCTGAGTTCCTCTGCTCTTCACTGCTTAAACAAAGCTCAAGGCCCACAGCAGAGAATTGAGTGTGTTGAGAAAGAGATGAGGCTTGAGCAATGCCTCTTCTGACCCCCTTTTTCATTCTAATGTCATCTTTAATGCAAGTCAGTCAACTTGGCCGCCATCTTACATGCTATTTTAAAGGGGTTATATGTAGAATTCAGAAACCATTGTTATTAGCGACACCGGTGGACGTTAAGTGAACTGCAGCCAGCAACTTATTGCATGTTCTCGCACTCGTACTCACGTAACGTATAAGAGACCGAACGTGATTGATTCAATGCCCCAATCTACTCAGTGAAGTTCTTTGCCGTTTTGCTTCACTCTAAAAAACGATTCATTGGCTGAACAACCATTACTTATAAAAGTAATTAGATTAAACACAAAAAAATTAAGTATTCATAACTTTTCAACCTCTACTTAACATATATAGTGTGTGTAACACAAAAATATAAGTTACTAGGTAGACATGTGCCGGTATTCGGTAATGCGATAAATCGCGGTCATGAATATGCACGATATTGTTATCGCGGGCACTTCAAAATACCGTGAAAAATAATAGATTCGAATTTAGACTTTTAGAAGGAACATTAGCTTATTTTCCATCAACCGCTTAAACACTGTGTATATGCTGCGCAAAACACATGCGCACTCTGATGTAAACAATCCCCACATGAATAAGCACTGTGTGCATGCGGCGCAGAGCGCACTCTAGTCTAACGTAAACAATAAAGTAAACGCTGCCGACGATTTATCCCCCGCAGGGCTGCCAACTCTCACGCATTCAGCTTGAGACTCAAGCGCCTTTCAGACAGGATGCAGAATACGCGCGCAACGCGCAGGGACGTTTTGTTGCTGCGTCGACCAAAGCATGCCGGGGTCAAAGTTCAAAATAGTTCAACTTTTTATTTGCAAAATAGAGAAAATACGCAGAGAAAAATCGCGGAGCAAAGAGGACACTGACACCGACAGACTAGACAGAGCAGGTTATTTTTTATATGAAAAAAAAAATCAGCTGTTAGGTTCTGTCCATTGTGACAGATCGCTGCGCCTCAGTTCAAGTAAACCGATCATCTGTTACTTTTTATTTAAAGATACAGTGCGACTTACCGTAAGGTACCGAAAATTCTGTTTAGTTACCATATGTTTTGAAAATCACAATTACACATTGTGATGCAAGTTGTTGTTTTTTTAGATACCCACAATCCATCTGTTTCTCTTGAGCAATTACAATATCGCGATAATACAATATACCGTGATAAAAGCTCAATCAATTAACCGCAGCATGAAAAATTTGATACCGGCACATGCCTATTACTAGGTGAACTTAAATGTATGCATAAATAAAATGAAAAAACATAAGTCATGTCAACTACTTTAATAATTGCTTCAAATTTAAGCAAATCGAGCATAACATTTTAAGTAACTATACGAGCCACGTGATATGCAATTTCCCGTGATGCCTTTCTAGCCAAAAATTGGAGCCATTTTGTGTAGCACATTATGTACATGTTAATTGCTCTTAACTTGAAGTATTTGAGTAAGCTAACTCATACATTTAACTTAAATTATCATGTAATCTCAACATAAATATTGTAAGTAGTGGAAACATAGCTAGCTATAACTAGCTAATTCAGTTAATGCTATCTTGCTAATTGGTAATACAAAGCTCTGATTAGCATAGCAATTGCTCAATGAGTACAAGCACATTTTACATACTATATCTGTTCTTAAACTAAGCTCATGCTCCACTCGTCACCATGATGGTTACCCCCCCCCTAAAAAAAAAACAACAAAAAAAAACAACAACAGAAAGTCTTCTAAATTTGCAAAGCATTAAACACTACTAAATATCCCACGTAATATTAATCTTTCACAAAAAAAAAAAAAACATTGTTTAAGCATGGCGAGTAAGCATGCTGGGAAATAGACATCCCAGCCTAGTTTCAGTTAAATTTAAGTTAGAAACAAATTCATTAAACTCAAACCAGTGAAATGATTCTGATTAATTAAAATGTGTCAGTTTCGTAAACTCAAAGGAAAAATAAAGTTCTTTAATTAACTAATTTGTTTAATTTAGGTTTGCCCTACTTAAGCCAACTAAATATTTTGAGCATTAGGGTTTACAGTGCACATTTAGATGAATATGTAAATATGTGCTTCAAGCTTTCCTCTCAATAACAAAACAAAAATGACAGTGTTGAGATTTGTCATCGACTTGTCTCAAGTCCTTCTCATAAAAATAAGTCTACAGGTTGTCATAGACATCCTAAGAAGTCAGGGAAGGTCTCGTTTTTTTTTATTATTTTATTAGCCAATATCCTAATATGCAGTGTAATAAGCAACTACTTCATAGTGAGAATTGGACCATAAACTAAAGTGTTACTGTATCAATATAGATATATCAGGTCAAATCACCAATAAAAAAAAAAAAAAGTGACAGCACTTCCCACAAGTGACTTCCCAGTCCAGAGACTAGCGACATGCAGCGACAAAGTCGTTGATGTTGTAAACGGGGAGTGAGAACCTTTTTAGATGCAGTTTGCATGAGCAACCGTGCCTTTATAAAGGGGTCATATAATGCCATTTTTGTACAAGCTAATATGATTCTTTAGGGTCTAAATTAAAAGTTTGTAATATACTTTAATTAAAAATTCTCATTAGTATTGTAAGAAAACACTTATTTTACCTGGTAAAAAACAGCTCTGTTTTCAGCACGCCGTTTCAGTGCATATGCCTTTAAATGATAATGAGCTTTGCTGACTCCGCCTCTCTGTTCTGTGCGTACACCAGAGCCGGCTCTGGCGTACACCGTTTGTAACACAATAACACAATAACCATAACGCGTTGTTCAGTATAAACGTGGGATTATGCATTATATTGAGAACGTCATACATAGAAAACATGCCGTAATGTACCCTGAGTGTAAACCTTAGCCGCATTCATTGTGATGCGTGCAGCTAGCGATTTGCAAAGATTAATATAAATATTAATATAAAGTTTAATAAAACGTTACACTCACTTCAGTTCTTTTGGAGGTTCAGCAGGAACACGAATAGTTGGTACCGATCCTTTTTCAGGAGCAGCTTCTTAGCAAAACCAGCTTTATACTGATCCTCGTTTATAAAGCAGTCTGGTGTGTGAAATGATTCGCGCAAACATGAGAGCATTGACGTTTCTCGTGGGGAATATTCCCTTCGAAAACAAACTCAGCCACTGCATCTTCGGCGGTTCGGATTTAGGAACATTAAAATGACTGCTGTGTTCGTTATTACACCCAAGAACAGAACACCACAATCGCTTAGACGCCATTCTGCTCATAGACAGTGCTCCAGCATATCAACAATGACCGCGCCGGTCCGCGCGGAGTATGATTGACAGCTCGCTCACGAGCGAGGGCGGGTCTGTGTTGAAACTGCTGTCAATCAACAATCGAGGGAGGGGCGTGCGAGCCTGTGACGTCACAGGCTCGAACGGCTCGATTTGAGGCAGGGGAAAACATATAAGGAGATTAAAACAAAACCACTGGATGGATTTTTATCATTATATGATGGTTGTGTACAGGCACTGCCAACACACATTTCAGTACAATCAACTTGTAAAAGTGCATGTACCATTATATGACCTCTTTAACAAGAGAGCTCCTTTCACACTGATAGCGAAACAGCAACTTGAAGTCATTCATTTTCAATGAGTTAGACATGGGGTGTTGGCAACTTGACAAATTTCCAAGTGTAACTTTATGCAAATAAGAGTGACTTGTCTCACATGATTCGTCTGCTGTGAGTCGGAGTGCAGACAAGATGTTAATGTTACTGTAATCAACTTTACTGTTCTATATGATTTGTCTCTGCCCAGTGTAGGTACATAATTAAAAAATCATTGTCATTCTGGAGTGACTTAGATTCATGCACTGATAATCGTTTATCTTAATCGTGATGTGATACATTATGCTGCAACTTAACTACAAGCACTTTCACTTGTAGAATGTTAAAGGGATATTTCAATTCAAGTTAAGCTTAATCGACAGCATCTGTGGCATAATGTTGATTAACACACACACACACACACATAAATTGGGCTCATGTTTATAAAAATGCAAAAATCGAGACTGCAGTGAGAAACTTTCAAGTGAAAAGGGAGGATTTTTTTTACAAATTTCAGAAATTGTTGCTTTGGATAAAAGCGTATTACCAAATGAATAAAATGTAAGTAATACAATTTAAAGCTTATGAGTTTATAATAAGCACTTCAATTCTTCTGTTAAATCTTTTGTATTATTTGAGCTTTAAAGTCCCTGTAAAGGCAATTCTACAAAAAAATTCTAAACACATTATAAATGTTACAAATGTATTGCTAAAACATATTACAAAGACTGTGAACTGTGAAGTACTGAAATGCGGAGTTAGACCGTTAAACAGTTTTTCACCATTGCTATTTTACGTATTTTTTGGGCGGGGCTAAAACAGGGCTCGATGACGCACTGGAGCCCATGAGCTCGTGGACACGCCCCTACTTGATGACACACCGAGGCCACTGAGGCTGATCTCTCCCGACCCCATTCGCATTCGCCGCTCAAACGCGAGTTACTGTCAGTACTATAAGTTACTACAGCCTACTGTTTGCTAGCTAGCTATGCCTTCAACACGGAAATGCATATAGGCAACTACCTGGATGCGATCATGTACAAAACAGATCGGTCTTTATTTAAATTTCCTAAAAACGATCACATCAAGAAGAGGTGGATTAATTTTGTGTAGAGCCAACCTTGATGAAGAGCTGAGGATCACCGCCAACACCCGCCTCTGTAGTGATCATTTTACACAGGATCGTTTTATAAACTTTCCTCAGAGACAACTGGGATTCACTGATAATCCGCTGTTACTGGTGAACGGGGCCGAAACGACTATCCCCCGCCAGCGTTCATCCTCCCCTCCCGAAAGCAGTATCACCTATCGCCAATAGCTTTCCTGCGAGTGGGCGTGGTTTCAGCGCAGCCAGCGGACACGCCCCCAGCATTTGAGAGCAGAGAATAATGCTCATTTTTTCAAGATTTTGATAGCTTATTTTATGTACTTGCTGGCTTTTTTATCATTCAAATTTGGCTGGATGGCTAATAACACATTTTTCTGTGGTGTGTACTCAGAACACATACTTAATTTTGACTTTACAGGGACTTTAAAGTAGTTCTTGTCATTCTTTCACAATTTTAACATTTATGATGTTACGCTGTCATGGCAAAAAAAAAAAAAAGAAGTGTGAAATTGGTTATAACTTGCACAAAAAAGTAAGTGATTCCCCCCCTACAACATACATTAAATATATTAAGAGACTATTAGCCTACATTGTAATGTATAGTTTTCATCTTGTGGCTATACTAGCAAAACAGCATTTTAACGTTTACGAATTGGCCCCATTCACTTCCATTGTAAGTGCCTCACTGTAACCCGGAAATTTAGCTTTTTATTTTATAGAAATAAAACAGGAGACAAGTAATGTCTTGTGGTGATTGAGCTGAGTGTGCTGTAAATTAAGCTTCACTTGTATTGGACCAGGACTATTCCTTTTACTTTTACCTTTCAAGAAAACAGATTCCTTGCCAAATTACACGGACACATTATTTCTACTGACGATACATCTCATCATGCCAATTGCTTTCCAATTCCTCCCATTAATTCCTCTACGAGTGGCCCATCTCCTCCTCAAAGTGCTGCTGATCTCTCTCCACTCTCCTTCACATCTGTCTCTCAAATCTCCAGCTGAACAATCTCAACTTGTTTCTGAATTTAGTGCCCTTTTGCCAAGCATATTTCCTACTCCTCCTCTCTCTTTGTCTCTCTTTTTTGCTGATGAAGTGGTCGTCCTCTATCAGTCCTCTCAATGGATCACTCACCCTTTTCTCTTAAAGGTCAAATCTGCAGCGCGGAAAGCTGATAAGCTGTGTGTTTGTGACAGTGAAACAGAGGTGGAGGCAGATGTGCTCTCTGATAGGTCCATGATGTGAGGGATGAGCACGATCGAGAGGGACTGCGTTACAGGGGTGGCCATCAGATAAGCGGCACGATACGCTGGCGAGACAGATCGGTAAGGGATATAAACACTTGGGGATGATACCGGCTTGCTTGACTATCTGCTCTCTGTCTGTGGCATTTCCGAAAAAAAGAAGTCATCCGGTTATGTGGTACAAATGTTACGTGCTGCAGACTTATTTATTTTCTGAAGGAAGATTCAGCAAGGGTGCATTCAATTGATCAAAAGTGACAGTATAGACATTCATAATGTTACAAAAGATATTTATATCAAATGAATGCGGTTTTTTTTTTTTTACTTTCTATTCATCGAAGAATCCTGGAAACATATGTATCATGGTTTCCACAAAAATATTAAGCAGCACAATTGCTTTCAACACTGTTAGTAACAGGGCTTGACTACCTTTTTTTGAAAAATACCATGAGGAAAAGCAGCTGGTATCATGTATCTGTTCTGAGTATGGGAAGCGTTTCAGATATTTCAGTATCGACATGTATAGAAAAAGCTATATTTTTTTTATTTTTATTTTTTTTATTTTTTTTTATTTACTTTTTCTCATATAAACATTACACTTCAATCAGATGTACCTCAGATACTGTATCTGGTATCCTCAAATAAAAAATAAAAAACGTACACAACATACAAATATATGCCCATACAAACATCATACAATCGTGTTTGCAGTACATCTATTCATCAGAAAAATAAACTTTTTTTTTTTTTTTACAAAACAACCAAAATTAGAAAGAACTATGTACATGTAGGGAGTAGTTTTCCTGGGCATTCTGGATATTAACTAGAGAATAAAATCAGGTCTTTGAGATGTTGCATATTTGGTCCATTTATCCCAGCACAAAGTAAATTGTTCCAGTTTATGATTTACAAATGCTGTTATCTTCTCCAATTTGTAAATGTCCATTGTAATTTCCATCCATGCGTTTAGGGTAGGGCTCTCGTGTGACAACCATTTTTTGGTAAAGCTCTTCTTTACAGCCACCAGCAATATATTCATTAAGTATTTATCTCTTTTTAACCATTCTTGAGGTATATATCCAAAATATAGGGTTTTACTATCAAATGGTATTACACATTTAAAAATATATTGTAAAGCATTATGTATTCTTCTCCAATATTTCCTAATAACGGAGCAATCCCAGAAAACATGGTAATGGTTTGCATTTTGGTTTCCACAGTTTCTCCAGCATATAGAAGCATTACTACCAAGATAGGATTTCTGAGAGGGTGTAATAAAATATCTTAGAAAAAGCTATATTTTTGACAACACTATTGCACTTAATTTATTATGGCAGATGCCTTTTTTAAAAGACTACATTTGAAAAATGTAAATAGGTACAGATCAAATTTGACACGCCAAAGGCTAGTAGGAGTGATCAGAATAATCAGAATATTCTAATCAGCATATTCAAATGATTTCTGAAGGATGACAAGAAATATGACATACTGTATATCCTGCTGCATGTTTTGGTATCTTAAAGAGATCATCAAAATCCCCCCCCCCCCCCAAAAAAAAGAAAAAAAAAAGACCAGGAATTGCTATGAGAGTCATATATATCGTATAGGTTTAAATTGACTAATGAAACAGAATTTTGTGTGACACTTTATTTTGATGGTACACTTTAGACATTCTAGTAACTTTACAACTACATGTCAACTAACTCTCATTAGAGTATTATTAGACTGTCTGGTTAATATCTCCTAACACTTTATTGTGATGCTCCCCAACAGATACTGACACAAATTAACTTTGCAACTACGTCCACTTATTCTACTAACCCGAACCCTGTCCTAACAGTATACTAGGCCTACTGTAATACCCTAATGACTGGTAGTTTACATGTACAGTAGTTGCAAAGTTACTCAGTCTAAAGTGGACTATCGAAATAAGGTAACCGGATTTTGATTCTGATCCCAGTTTATCTCTCCAATAAAGAAAAAGAAAAAGAAAAAAAGGTGAGCAATGCCAAGGTGGATCAACAGTCTGGCTGTTCAGTCATGATTTCAGCTCACCTCACACTGTTTGGCTACACTAGCATGAACTTCAGCTCCCTGCGGCTCAGCATGTACAATCACTCTGCCCTCAGCTGTACTCACAAGTTAAATATGTTTTTATATACAAAAACAGCTCGTTGTCAGACAGCAGCACCAATTTCAGTTCATCTGAGAGCAGTGAAAAGAAAGCTGAGCATGTCAATGTCTTATTAATATTCATTGCTAATTGAGTATTTACTCAACAAAGCGAGAAAACTATCCTGCTAGCATCCCCATTGCATTTCACTTCTACATTTTGAATCATTTGCAGAGCAAAGTATTTGCTAGCTAAACAACCGTATACGAGGTAAAACAGCCCTATAAAAATGTACCACGGTAATTTTCTCCCAAAACAAAATAAATTATATCAGTTATGTTTACTACTAAGGGACTGTTCGTTACTGTCCGCCCACCGGATTTGAGATCTGTAGTCAAAAAAGACTTGACCCTCCCTTCGCCAGCAATAATTTTTTCTATGACCCTCCAAAATGATTGTGAAAAAAGGCATGACCCTACCCGATAATTTATTGATTACTTCTGCACTGGTTTGCGCTTGGCAAAGATGTTCAGATAGCCATTCCACGCTAAACGACTAAACTCCTGCTTTCTCATCTTGCTATGAGACCAAACCTCCAACTCGGTTCCTATCACTATTTTTGATAAAAAAAAAAAAAAAAAAATCATGTTTTCGGTGCTGATGCAGTGGTGATGCGTTTCTTGTAAAATGTAAGGGTGGCTCTGCCAATACAGTATCTTAAAGCTGCCACAAAGAACCGGCAAAAGTAATGATTATGAATAATTTCAAGGGGACATTTTAATTATTTATTAATAAACAAGTCTTTGTCAGTGTTGCCTGCAAATATAAAGGTGACGATGCTGACACGCGTTCTTCGCAGTAGTGAACGCGCCAGAGAGAAATGCACATTTCATACGGATTACATAAGCAGCAGTCTGTAGTCGGTTTTCTTTCGTTTTGAATGATTCTGTTAAAAAATAGACATGTCAAGCTTTCTATATATTTCTCAGGTCTGTGAGGCAAGTAGCCTACGCTGAGTTTCGGTTCATTTTTAAGACGAGAGTCCAGTTCACGCGCCGGCGCCTCCGTGTCATGATGATTTTCTACTATATTTACTTCTTATTTATTAAATCCAGGCAATTGGTTGATGAAACATTGATTGAAATTAAGATACAATTAATAAAAAACGAAATTCACTTTAAAGAAAGGCTTTGTGCTTTCTGTTTGAGGTCTCTGTAAAAGTTTTAAAGTCACTTTCAGAGCGGTCATGTCCGTAACGGAGAACTGTCACGTCCGTAAAAAAATGTTTCCCTCATAAATGCAACACGAAAAAAATAAAAAGAATATTTTGTGTTATGTGTTTTAACAGTCTCAAACCAGGACAATTCGATGGTTGTTGTGGTTATGTCATTATTTCGACATATGTGTGCATCATGCAACAATCAAGATGTGCATTTGTAAATCCAGCTATATTTGCTTCTTATTAATTAAATCCAGGCAATTGGTTGATGAAAAATTTATTAAAATTAAGATACAATTTATACAAAACGAACTTCACTTTAAAGAAAGGCTTTCTACAAAACAACACTTTATGAAGTGGTCCAAATCATGTTTGGCCATGTTTCCCGATATATTGCGTAGGCTATACTTTTCATAATCAACATAAATGGAAAAAAAAACATTATAATAAAGATGAAACTAAATGCGTGTATAATGGCTACAACACATATAGGCTACAGACTCAATTTGTACAAATTGCTACACATTCATTTAATTCAGAATTTTGCACACAAGTTAAAAGGCATTTGTTTATGCATAGTAAAACATATCTGCAACATTTATCAAGTTCACTGATAATTGTGCATGCATTTATTAATCAATATGATACTAAAATCATAATAAAGTAGTAGGCTTCCCTTTCAATAGTCCAAATTCGCGCGCTGCCATTTTCGTCTTTGTTCTGTGGATTTCTTCAGCTACTGATTGGTCAAATTCAGATAGATAAATCGACTCATTCAACCGCACAGCACACACACCTCACGAATTCAAGCCTACAGCTTCCGAACTTTTTAGACATGTTTAAAAATCATCGTGAGGTCGAGAGGTTCGGCTCGGCTCGTATATTCCTAGCACACGACACGAGCCGCAACGTGCGAGCACAACCGATTTCTACGCGATTTCTCCCGAGTGAAAAAAAAATCATCTGCGAGCTCGTAAAACAGCAAAAAATCGCACTGTGTAAGCCCGCCTGCCTTAAGGGAGTATGAATATATAAACAGACGTTTCAGTATTAAATGCATTTTCTGAGAATTTATATTTCAAGTTTTGACTGCAAATGTCACGTCCATAACGCTGGAATTGCCCAATTTGAAAGAATTTATCCTCAACTATTTTTGGAGTAGGTCTACGTATTTTATTATGTTAACTTTAAATAATACGAATAGTCATTTAAAAATGTGATAGCCCTATGTCCAACACATCACACTTCACTGTTATTGTGGCAATTTCAGTAGATTTACTCACTAACATTGTTGTGGAAACACAATAAGAATGGAAACTAAAATATGGCAGTATCGCTACAGCGCACATTATCAGCTGCAGTTCTGGCGCCTCAGTCCCAATACTGTAAAACTCAACGTACATTCACATCACATGTTAATGCAGCGGTAGAGTAGCACTCACAGGACACTGCACTTATTCGCTATTACAAAAGTTCATTATTTGCTTGTGCTTTAAAGCTTTGCCGGGTAAACATTTCATTGGCGTTCTGTTCTAATGCACTTTTTCTGAGCGCGTACTGAAGCGCGCGCGCACTGTCAAACAGCGCCAAACTGGATTTTTGTTGGGTCAGACCCATCTGATAGCGATGGGGGGCCGAGACTGATAGAGCTACATGGAAAAATATGCACCAAACAAGCCACTTTGAAATGTTGCTGTTTTGATGAATACAAAAGTTGGGTGACCCTCCCCTCAACAAAGAATAAAAAGACATGACCCTCCCCTATTTTCCTCCGGTGGCCCTTTCCATAAATACCGAACGGTCCCTAAGCCATAACGCATTTAATACGAGAGGGGGAGTCTCACAAAAACATGCTTGGAGACACATTTTACAGCCAAAAACTGAATAAAATAAGTGATTGTTTATTTTTGACAAATATAATGAATCCAATTTTTATTGAACACTACGATTTCACTCTGTACACACTTTCACTCTGTCAGAAATAGTGTGTTCCTTCTTTTCTCGCCTTGTCATCCTTCCATGTGTTTCTGCAGTACCTGTTTGGGTAATGACCCACATGACTGAGGGTTTCTGCACTGATGTCTCACTAATGAGTAGCTCAGCCCATGAGAACAACAATCTGCCATGTTTTATCCAGCATCTCCATGTAGTTTCTTCTCTTGGGAAAGGTGTGTGCTCTAAGGTGCAGTGAAACTTATTTTCACAAGCTTATTCTAATAAGCCTGCCGCATCATGGAATTTAACAGACATGCAAATCAGCACTAAAAAGGCAGACACGGTCCGCTTTTTGCAGCTCGCATTAGCATGCGCTGCTCCACTGAGTGCTGTTAGGTGTAGTGTAACTTCTAATAGCAATGAGCATCAGTGGAAAGTGCAGGCTAGGTTTGATTTATGCTAACTAATATGGACGCTTGTTCGACCCAGAATTTGATAGTGGAAACTGCACAGTGCTGACTTGTATAACAGATATGTACAGTATTACAGCCTGATGACAAAGAATAATATGTTGACTGGTGCTTTTAAAAAATCCACAGAGCAATATTCTGATATGAAGCAGTGTTATTGTAGTATCAATGAGATATTGTTATAGTTTTTATTAATGTTTTGAATTAGTTTTTATTATATTATTTTTTCATTTTCACTGTAGTTCAAGGTTTAATAATTGTGTTGTGTTATTGTCATTTTTATCAGCTATTTTAGCACATCAAATTAAACTAAAATTAAATGAAAATGAGAAATTGTACCTTGGCAACTAGCTGAAATAAAATAAGTTGTGTTTTTTTTTTTTTTCTCAGTAATGATTTTTTTATGGCTTTTGTTTTAGTTAACAATAATAACCCTGAAATGAAGGACCTATAAATGTAACACCAGCTACCATGTTACAAAGAATATTAAGCTACAGTAGATTTACAAGCAGGCAGAGTGAAAAATGACCTTTGTTAAAGATCTTTTGCTGAACCTTAAGATTTGATAACCTTTTTTTGAGAGTGTGAGTAGAACAAGCCTGTTGTTGAACATACGGTTGGGAAACATTCTCGACCGTGTCTTTAATCGCACCACGCAAGAGCACACACGGTTTAGTTTGTTTAGGTTCATTTTCCCCCTATACTATTGATTTCTTCAGCCACCCTGTATGTTTTCTCTCTTACACTGTTGATATCGAATATCAGTGTATAGTGCTCTTAAAGGGATAGTTCACCTATACACTGAAAAAAAAGGTACAATTTAGGCATATTTTTAAGTAAATTTCACATATAAGTAAAATCTACTTAACTTAAGTTAATTAAAATGATCAAATAAAATAAGTACCTTTAACTTAGCCAGTTAAAGTTTGTTGAGTAATTTTAGATTTACATTGTTAGAGTTTAGAGTTTAGGTTTCGAGTACATTTTACTCAAACAATATAACACTGAGCTAAGCCATGCTTGTAAAGTATGCATTATTTAGAACATCTAAGTAAATAATACAATAGTGTAGACAACATATCTAGGCTACATAATAGAAGTAATACCGTCCGGACACAGAGACCTCAATACTTGTTACAAAATACACAATAACGGTTCGTTGGATCATTTTTGAGTAGAAAATGAACTCCAGATGTCACAAAACAACAAGTTACTAAACCTAACAACCAAATCAATGATAAAACAGTGTAAATATAGCTGGAAAACTGTGAAAAATGCAACCTTAATTATTCATGCCCCAGTGCATGATGGGAACACCAGTATCAGAAAGTTGAGTAAGGTATACGTATATTAGTTCTCAATTTAAGCTTTAAATTAAAACGCGGATATTAACATTATATAATTATTTACTTTGTTTGTTAAATTCTTGCCTGAATTAACTTATTCAGGCAGAATTTACATTTGTTTTTTTTTTCTGTAGTATCTACTTCACCACAGAATCATTTTTATCAGAAAATTCTGTAATCGTTTACTCATCCTCGTGACGTTCCAAACCTTCTTTCATCCCGTCCGTGAAACACAAAATGTGAATTTGTGTAATCTTTTCAATATAATAAAAGTGAATGAGACGGTCAAGCTCCAACATGACAAAAAGTGCTGTGAAAATGACATTACCACTCTAAATGTATTTCGTTTCTTCCTGTCATTTAGACCAGCTGGAGTGAAGAGAACCAAGCCACAGCTAAAGACAAGGACAACCAAAGTTTAGTTTAAATATTCCATACTGTTATTCATAGGTAAATTAATTCAGAGATTAGTGGAAAAGGTTAGGTAATCGTTTTGTTATTTTGCATTGGGAGCAGTTCCCCGGATCTCTGGAGCCATTAAAATGTATTCAAGCTTCCCCTGTGCCTCTAATATGGGCGACTCCTGTGACTCTGTTTAATGAACCTGCGTTCAATGCTGTGGAACACTCGGGGTGATTTAATTAGGTGTATTTGCTTTAAAGTTTGCATTTCTCTGCAATTAAATGTGCAATCATACCCAGCCAGGCCAGAATAACCATCTTAGCCAAAATATCACAGTCACAGCACCTTTATTTATCCTGTTAGCAATTTACCGAAACTAAACAACCCACTCTGTGGAGTGAAACAGGATATATATGACTTAAGGCTGCAATTATTTGATAAAAAACAGAAACATTTGCTCTGGAGATTTATGTCATTTATGACAATTTTGTTCTATTGAACACACCGGATGGAAACGCTGCTTTATTTGCTAATGTTCTATGCAATATTCCAATTTTGCACATAAGTTAAATTCGCAACTTTGGACCCCTTTGGGTTGCTATTTTGAGGCAACTGAAATAGACTGCGCTATTGACCAACCAAACCTGGTCGCATTAGTAATGTGCGCCTACAGTCCCTCCAGTTTTTCGCGATTCTGCGATCGCTGAATACAACGCAAAATCCACAAAATGTCGCAATTTTTTGTGATCCTGCATAATTCCTAATTTAACCACAAAATAATCACAAAATAAAAAAAAAAGACCTCACAAAACGTTAAATTATAATCACCCAATTGAAATATATCTAGTTAATTAGTTTCAATGCATTTTTACGTGGACACAGATGTTGCGCACGCGTGATGTCTGTGAGCGGTCTGTCAGAAACATGGCGAAAGAAAAAGCGTCTCTCCTGCCCTCTCAGCGCCCAGGTTTTCATTGGACAGTAGGGCAAACTTATTAACGCGTTTAACATGATTGAATGACATAACAAAAAGTATGATATGCTTGATGGTACTAAAAAGAATTATTAAAAGCGCAGTATACCGTGAAAGAGAACTAATTTCAGCCAGTCGAGTGACAGTCTGTCTCTGACTGCAAGTGTGTGTGTGTGTGTGTGTGACTGACTGACTGCGTGTCACCGCCTGTCAGCCTAGTTAGAATATTGAATTCTCTTTATAGCGCTTGAACAAATACACATAGCTACAATTACTTCAAAATATTCATCTTGGCAAGTATTTACGTAAAACAATCAGTAATAACTGATTGGGACGTTTGTCATTACTGTAGTAGGTCTTAAAGTGACAGTAACCTAATTTACCTGCTGTTGTCAGTGTTGTTAATGTTAATCAAGCAACAACAATAGGCTAGAGCACAATACAAAAAAAAGAATTTGATTAGACCAAATAAGCAAGCTTTATGCATTTTGTTTGTGATTTGTGTCATGTATGACTATTGTGCATCTGACATAATACTATTATGGTAAATGTGATGTCGTATAAAATATAAAAATCGCAAATTTTTTCACAAATTTCTGGAAATTACCACCATTTTGATCGCAAAAATTACACAAAAAAAATCGTGAAATCCTGGAGGGACTGCCTATAGGTGAGTCCACAATGCACGTACACACACAGGGAACTTTTAAAGGGAATGGGAGATGAGACTTTGATTGGTTTATTGCACGTTATGCCAAAAACACGCATATTACTAAAGGACTTGGGACAACCCTTTTAGACCATGAGCTGTACGCGCCGACCATTTTTCCCGTCGTTAAACTAGCAAAAGTGGATTCGGACACACCCTAAGTGCACTTGCTTTAGACCATGCGCTTAGACCGTTAAAATAGGGCCCTTTGTGTGCAAACATAGCTATTGACTCGACCAATTAGTTTTGGGACAGAATCTTTTAGTCTGACCTACAGCAAAAGTGCTTGGGAAACCTGTATGAAAAAAAAATAATTATTTTTGCAATTCTGACACCAGTGGCATAGAAATGACACACTTAACCTTTAAACAGAGAGTGCAGTAGACAAAGACGGTTGAGGATTTGATCAGAGCCCTGAGCTGACATTGCACATCCAAGATGAATGCAAATGAAATCAGGCAGTGCAAACGCAAACGCAGACATCTCAGTCAGGCTTCAACCGTCACGCATCTGTAATGCAGCAGGAGGGAGATCCAAGTGACTTCTCCTGGAGTGCTTCAGTTACACACACAAAGCCAACTGCTGAGAAAGACTACTACTGAGAATACGAGGAAGACCTAAAGAAGCAGAACGCAGAGAGAGGTTATGAATGTGAATCTATTGCAGGTAGAGCCACAAATTAAACAAAGCGAGAGGCAGAGGGCAGGACAAGACGGGATGTGAGAGATGTTCTGTAAGTGGCTTTTCCACTTCTTTCTAATTGTGTGCATGAAGCTCAAGTTTGCCCCCTAGTGTTCACGGTATTCCCCAGAGGACTTCAGTTCAAATATAAATGACCCCCTCCCCCACATTGCAATCTCCTGTAGATAACTCTCCCTCCGCTCAATATGCCTGATCATATGATTTTGTGCCTATGAATTATGTAATACCTTTGAGTTGGTGAGTTAGTGGTTTAATATGCAGTCACTCTATCCATTTACAGAATCTAAGCCACTTAATGCAAAACGTTGCTCGAGGAAAACTTGCTTTTATATGTCTCTCGACACATGGACGAGAGCTATGCAAAGAATGACAAACTCAAACCCGTTCAGCTTATATCTGATTTATACAATTTGTTTGATTTAATATCTCTTCCTTCTTTTAACATTTATCACACCTTTAACCACAGTGGGCCTCATAATACTACAACAAAGAAGTTAAAGAGTTAGGCATTATGAACTAAAAATGAACATTTTTCTACAGAATTTATTAAAAATGCTTCACTGTTAATTCATGTTTGTTCACAATACACAACTTACACACTTAACAAATGTATTAGGATATGTAGAAATGCTGTAAAAGTATTGTTCACTGTTAGTTTATGTAGGCATTGCATTAACTATTTTTCACATTTAGAATATTATTTTAAACCATTAGTAAATATATATATATATATATATATATATATATATATATATATATATATATATATATATATATATATAAATATAGTTTCGATTTGATTTGTACCATTATATATATATATACATTATATATATATATATATATATATATTATATATATATATATATATAATGGCACAAATCAAATCGAAACTTGTTGTTGCACACATACACGTTAAAGGTGCAGTGTGGGTAATTTTTCACTGAGTTGTAGCAGTACCACTGTGTTGAGCAGCAGGAGCTGGAAGTGATTAGAAACTCCCATGGATCTGAAGCAAGATGTACTAGATCTCATTAGCAGACCCACGTGGAATCTACGGCCACAGAACTCTGAAGATTTCCATCCATTATATATATTTATATAAATAATATTAACATTGTCTATCTGTCTGTCTGTATGTCTGTCTATCTATCTATTGCATTTATATTTGCCGACAGAAGATAACCAACAGCACATCCCTCTGTAGACGTAACATTCACATATTCAAGATGTGCTCTGTTCACATCTTGATGCAATTAGATGCAGTGTGAAAATCACACCCATCACAGTTCTGACACATTCTGCAGTGGGAGCTAAAGCTTATGGATTGTATCTGCACTACCTCTGTTTTTCTATTGGCAAGATGGTGTCAAGCGAAGCAAAATGGCCTGCAGGGGATGACTCGCCCATGCCTGCTTATTAGTGACTTCTTCAGCCTGTTGCAAACATTAAAGTTTCTTTTCATAGATGTTCTCAATGCTTGTGACAGCCAGTCTAACTAGGGGTATTCTTCCTCAGTCCATTCACTGACCATCTGATGCATTCTGCACACAAAAATGGCACGAACTGGGAGAAAAAGAATCGATAGTTCCTATCTGACTGATTGGTAGTACACAATTTCTGGGAGTGTGGGTGAACCAATCCACGTAAAAATTAAGTAATTCTTACAAGTTACTGAGTTTGAGGAAGAACTATTCACTTAATTTCGCCAAAATTAACCAGGTTTGAACTGAATTTTGTTTTAGGCACTTACGCTTCTTTTAGACTGAAAAAATCAGATTTTTTTTGCATATCTAGATTTTATCCATGCGTTTTTGATAGTCTGCACAGCAAAACAACAACAAAATCAAATCTGATTCAAACCATAGTTGGAGGTGGTTTGAAATCCGATTCAAATCAGATTTTTGCAGATATAGTCTGGACGCTCTGGCTGCTCAAATCGGATTTCAAACTGTCTTTTGCATCTTTCTTAACATGGCACACACCGATAACGTCAAAACTGGTGACAGAAATGCAAGAAGTGGTCATACAGTGTTCAAATGGTATGTCAAAAGATTCCAGCATATTTCTTTGTCACAGAGTTCTGCACTGTGATTTGACAGGGCACTTATTTGGAGAGTGAGATGATGCACCTTTATTTTTCCTGCATCTGTTTTGAAAGCCTCGTCACATACGTGTGTACACCTTTGTCATTACAAAAGCAACACATGCAGATAGGTTGGTCATGTCTGGACACACACATCCAGTTTGAACACTTGCGATTAAAAGTGCGGAGAGTCTGCCTGAACAGATCAGATTTGAGAAAAAATCCGGTCTGAACATATCCTTAGTAGCAAGTAACTATATCCATGTGCAGACATAAGTTATGTCTGTGGAACAATTTGCACTGCCGTTCAAAAAATTGGGATTGGTAAGAATTTGTAATGTTTTTGCTATTATCTTATGCTCACACAGACTGCGTTTATTTGATACAGTAAAAATGGTCATATTGTAAAATTATTACGATTGAAAAGTATTAATGTCTTTAAAAAAAATAATAATAATAATGGTTGAATGGTAGTGTATATATTATCTTCAGACAGACAAAGATTGTGATCAACATTTCCACAAATTATATTAAGGTTTCTGTATATATTCGATTGCAAACCGACGTTGCAGTTTAATTATTTGGTAACACTTTATTTTAAGGTGCTTGTAATAAGCAGTATTTAACAGTTAATAAGACACTTATAAGACCTTATAAGATATCATATCCACCTGTTTCCGGGGGGCGCTACTGTAAAAAATAAAGTGGGTGCAACTTCCGGTCAGGCGGCGGAAGTAGCATACCGATGGTATTTTGTGTGCTATTTAGCGAAGAGGCTAGGTGTTTTTCAGATAATATTTTACTGTTTAAAATAAGTCGCAAACCTTTATGAGAGATGTCGTTATGGAGCTCAGGGACAACATGCGCTGTTCGCGGTTGTACATAGGCCTATAACCAGACTAAACTAATTCAGTGGCAAATTGTATTATCCAACAATCTTGGACTAAAGATTTTAACTGAAGGCTACTGTGAAGCAACATATTCATGAATGACACACAGTAAACATTTCATAGTATATCTAATATAATATAGGCTATATATATTTCTTAGGTCTGTAAGGCAAGTAGACGCTGAGTTTCGGTTCATTTATGAGACGAGCTGCAGTTCAGGCGCCAGCGCCTCCGTGTCTTGATTATTGTCTGCTATATTTACCGCTACTTATTATTTATTCAATCCAGGTAAATTGTTGATGAAACATTGATTGAAATTAAGATACAATTAATACAAAACGAAATTAATTTTAAATAAAGGCTCAGTGCTTTCAAAAAGTTAAAGTTTTTTTTTTTTGTGTCACCCTCGTGTATTTCCCTCATATTAAATACAAAATGCATGTGCTATATATTTTTAATGTCTGGAATCCTTTATTGATATGATATGATATATGTATATAAACCGAGGTTTCAATAGCCTAAATGCATTTTCGGAGAATTTATATTTTGACTGCAAATGTCACGTCCATAATGCTGGAATCGCCCAATTTTAAATAATTTATCCTCAACTAGTTTTGTGGTGTGGGTCTACAAATTTTATAATGTTAACTTCAAATAATACAAATAGTAAAGATAGCTATATTGGATCTGGACGGGAAGGATATCTCTGGGAGTGGGAAGGGCGTATCGTGATTCTGCCTTCCCTGACCGCGACACAGCTCCGTGGATCTGAGTATCGCGATTTCGGTTTTATTTAACATGATTCTTTTTTATTACTATTTAGGAACAAACAAGGGTCTCTGTTTAAAAAACGCCGACTCGGACCGGCAGTCCAGAGCACCGCAGCGCATATCTTCAAGTTTAGCCATAACCGAATGTCCAGTTTAACTGCCACAAGTTGATCTTGTAATAAAGAACTCATAGTGGAAAAACACGCTGTATTTTTGTATTTTCATTGCATTTGTAATTGATAAAAAGTTAAACAAATTAAATAATACATTTTAGTATAAATATTAATGATTAATCGATAGTCGAATGAATGAATGAGTGTCACGTTTAGCTTGTTTACTTCGAACCGGAAGACGCACCCACTTTTGACGCAAGGCCTCATGGGACGTAGGAAACTTGTGGATAAGATGAATATAAGGCAAGCATTAACTAATGATAATAAATCAGTTCAATTAAATAATAAATTTCTCAAGTATCAATACATTTTACTTTTAGAACAGCCGAACATAAATGGTAACACAAACTCCCAGTCACTTAAAAATTGACCTTCCCAAGAGGGAGTAGTTTCTCTGATCTCTTCAGGGCCTGGACCTTTAATTAACCCTTATATGAAGTAGTTAATGCTTATATGCATCTTATATGCATCTTATAAGGTCTTATAAGTGTCTTATTAACTGTTAATTACTGCTTATTACAAGCACCTTAAAATAAAGTGTTACCAATTATTTGAATGAGATCATGACCAATTACTGTGTACTCTCAGAAAAAAAGGTTACAAAAAATCTGTCACTGGGACGGTATCCTTTCAAAAGGTTCTAATATACCATTTAGGTACTAATATGTACACTATTAGTACCAATATGTACCTTTGAGATACTAATATGCACACTTTAGGTACAAAGATGTCCCATTTGAAAGGGTACCAACCCAGTGACAGCGTTTGTACCTTTTTTTCTGATAGTGTGGGATCAACGTCTAACTAGAAAACGAATTATAATTGGTTGCTTTAAATGTCAGTCAGGTGGTCTTTTCCTGTCTAAGTGATACGCGATGTTGTTAGTCAAAAATGTGGCTATGTGAGACTAAACTAGCAGTCAACTACTCATCAAAAGAGTGATCCAGCAATCCTTGTGCGTAGCGTGAAAACTGCAGCGCCGTTCCTGCTAAGCTAATTATTATGATGAATCCGTATCTATCACAGAGGCTTAACTGAGTCATGCCCTGAGTTACGGTTAAAAAACAAAAGCTTCAAAGCACACTACTCACTGTTTCGCATGCTTTAGGACCAGTCTCCGAGCTGTAGCCATCTAACTAATGAATGGTGTCGTTTTTACCAAGGAGGGCCACAGCAAGCACATCCACTGACTTCCCTCGCCCATTCTTCATTATACCCTGCCACTGGCTTTGATCTAGAGGTAATAAACACCTTCTTTATGGTTTATTCATTGTAGCGAGGCCTCAAGTCCAGGTCAATTTGTGGGTCAGTGGTTGGGCCAGTCAGAAAAAGGTGTGCGCAATAGAGAGAAAGTGTCCAGTGTTGCATGTCAGTTGCTTTGTCTGTGCTTAAAGACCGGTAACAACCTAAATCTCACATGCCAATAGGCAAACATGTAAACCAGACTTGTCTACATAAAAAAAGGCTTTACTTGACCTTACAAAGTGGTGTCAAGAGATGCTTAACACAATCAATATTCTGGTAAAAAAAAAAAAAAAAAAAAAACGATGTGATCAATAATCGCATTTCTCTGAAGAATCTGCATGGCCACAAGCGACACAATGTCTTCTTTTTTTTGTTGCAAATGCACATATAGATTTAGCATTAATTCTGCATAATTTACTGTTATTCAGCTGTTAATTTACTTTGTGGATCCTTGTATCCTAATATAATAAAGGCATCAAAAGAAAATGCCTCAAATGCAAAGAAAATGAGTTCTATTATACATTCCTGAAGAGATATATTGGGGGATGAGCACTTGTTTTCAATAATGTGGTTCTGAGCCTCTGCGTTTCAGTGGCGTCGTATATCACCTAGAAAATGTTCTCAGTCAATAATTCATCATTTCTTTGTGAATCAGTCTCGAAAAGCTCAATCCGTTCTATGCATATGAATGTCTGTAATTGTGCTTTGAATGGTGGGGATGCGGTTGCTTTTTCGCTGACAGCTTTATCTGTTCCACTATTGTTTTTCCTAAGTGGAGAAACAGATCTACCGTCCCTACAGAAAGACACTCAGAACCCCACAAACAGGGCAGGAAAAACTCATAACACGTAATCATCTCCAAAAGTCATTTATGAAGACTTAAAAACATATCACATATTACATTGTCAACCACTTAAAGTCCGTCAGGGCCCTCTAGGCCCACAGAGAATGCCGAAATCTATAAGTCATCCTTCTATCCATCTATTTATCAGTCATCCATCCACCCATCCATCCATGATTAATGATTATTTGACCCTCAGAAGCACTCAAATGTGCCTGGTTCCCTGCAAACATGATTTATTTGTGCACTTTCTGAAACAATTAAATTCTCCAAGCTGGTCTTTTCCGAACTACTTATTTACCATCGGAGATTCCAGTTCTCATTCTCTCTGATCGTGATGCAAAAAGTGAAAATTCATAACTTTTTTTCGTGTTTCGAGATGCTCTCTCGGATACTATTAGGGTTAGGTCTATAATTAGATATCAAGGGAAATGCTTGCCAAACTTGGCTGTTTCTGATTCTCCTCCACCAGGAAGTGAGTGATTTTTGATCAGCGGTTATTAATGGGCGCTCAGCCATTTTTCTCCATCTCTAGCCCTCATCTTCTTCTTCTCATTATGATTCAATAAAGCATAGCAAACAAAGGCTGAGATTCGTGATACCTAAACCTATTATCTCAGCATCTCTGCCGTGACAAATTGGTTCAGCTGAAAAAGGAGGGGGAAATATTCCAGAAGTATAGGAATGACTATCAGATGAAGTGCATCTGGTCAATAAAGCTTTAGCAAACTTCGGTTGAAAATGATTGTTTTATTCAGCGGTTCTTCAATCCGCAGAGATCATGCAAATCACCATTAGTCCCATTTGATAAACTTGAATGGCAAAATCAGAGACTATTGAAAGGCACACTAGTCTTTTCTTTTCCTTTTATGCTAAATGGATGGCGCGCTTCTGCAGAACACTGGCGCTGATCTGAAAAAGCCCTAATACAGTCCATCCCGAAAGAAGCACTTTAATTAATCTCATACATGAAGGCCCAAGCCGCTTTCACACAAGACTTGCCGTCTGTTTGAACGGGAACTAAATCCAGTTCACAAAATGAATGTGATTACCTTCACTTTCACAGATTTCAGAAGGCCAATTAGGCTATTAGGTCAAGTTACGGTTCACGCCTGAGAGCAACTAGTCCGCTCTAGTGCACACATGCACATCAGGAAAGAGAGGAGCGAACCTGATAATCCAGGAAACAATTGCATGATTTATGTAAGTGCAGCAGGAAGATAAACAGACCTATTTGTTTGCTCCACTGCAGGTGCATGAGTGTGTGCGACAAGGGATTTGCATCATTGTAGTCGATGTTTCTTGCAATGACACCAGGATCAGAGAGAGATGGATCGAAACAAAACAAATATATAATATAATATTTCAGTGTGTATGAATACAAATATGTGTATTTATATACACTGAAACAAAAATATATAATATTTTTTTTCTGTATATAAATACAAATTATTAAGTCATTACAACGCACATATTTAAATATTAAGATACTTATTGAACATTGTCAAAGGGCTAAAATACTGAGATATAATTGTTTTAGCTTTGCCCATGCAGCCCTAGTTATTCGTCTCTTTCCCTCTGTGTTGTAAACAAGTTGAGGTCCTGTTTGTGTGAGATTTTTAGTGGTCGGTAACATCAGAGCTTTGGGGCAGAACAAACCCTCTTTAAATGGTTGAGATGCTATCAGAGGATAAAACCTCCTTATCATCCCCACCTTAAGAGCAGAAATCAGCCCTCTGAAGACTGAGGGAAGGAGGTGTGTGTTCAGCCCCGTTCTCTGCGTACCGGACAGAAAAACAATATAACAGGGACGTCACACTGACAATGATTTGTGGCAACAAAGCAACCGTTGTCATTCATTTTCAATGAGTGTTGAAGGAGATTCAAGGAGACATAAGCAACAATAACTGCTGGCGATGCGACAAAGATGAGATGAATTTAACTTTCTGCAAATAATCTCACCTGATCCACCACCAGTCAACTAGCCATATATAAAAGTAGAAATACTTACTATAGCAACTAGTAATTAAATCACTGTAGTGAATATTCATAAGAAAATGACTCATATCTCAATAAATAGGTCAAGTCGGTTCTAATAGGGACAGGGGGTAACAGTAAAATTGTACACTACCATTTAAAAGAGTGGGGCTTTTAATTAAATTAATACTTGTATTAACCAAGGATGCATTCAATTGTAAAAAAATTTAGATCGATACAAATGATTTAAAAAATACTGTTCTTTTGATGAACTTTATATTCATCAAAGGATAAAGTTGCAAATCAGCATATTAGAATGATTTCTGAAGGATCATGTCACACTGGAAACTGCTAAAATTTTTTAGCTTTGCTATCACAGGAATAAATTACATTTTAAAATATAGTCACATAGAAAAAAAATGATAATAATATTTCATAATATCACTGAATTTACAGTATTTTTGATCAAATAAATGCAGCCTTGGTGAGCACGACACTTATTTAAAAAAACATTGGGCAAAAAAAATAAAATACTGACCACAAATTTTTTAATGAAAAAATAGATCAATAATAATAATAAAACAAGATTGAGCACAAGGAAGATAGAGAATTAAATAAGACTTCTAGACATAAAGGAGAAAACAAACACTTGGTGCAAATTTACTAAACAATAGATGACAACATAAAATGATTCCATGTGAATTATTCAGCATATTGGTGTCAATGCAATTTAGGGTAATAATGAATTTCTGATTGTGAAAGACGTTTTATTTATTTTTTGTACAAGTAGTTTTTTCCACTACCCTGAAGCAAAATGATTTGAGTAAAAAATCATCTCTGTGGCTTAAAAGCAATTAAATATCCACATCCAGTTGCTGCTCTTCAGTTTTCTATGGTGGAAATGTGTGAGCCGACTCCACTGCCTGGGAAGACTCGGGTCATTTAATGTGTGCAGCAGCCTGTTAGAGATGTTATATCGGTTTGAGAGAGCCAGAGTACTTTATATAGTGCAGAGGGAGCAACACTAGCTCAGTTTGAGAATCTGTACAAAGTGATGAAGAAGGCCGGCTGTGTTATCAGACCTCACCTGGGCTCTCCGCAAGCCCTGGCACAGAAGATGATGCCGGGGAAATTGGAGTCCATCCTGGAAAATTCTCCACGTCCTATACCCACAACACTCCGTCCTGGAGGACCTTTAGCCACCGGCTTGTTCGACAACAGTGTTATAAAAAAAGAAAAAGCACTACTGGGGAACTTTTCTGCCTCTTGCCATCAGACGGTACAACACTTCCTTCTCTCGCAGTTGTGCCCGCCCTCACATTACTTCGAGCTGTCGACCGGGCCTGGAGTAACACTGCACGTGTCTCTTTTATCTCACTCTGTGATGTCTCGCACGAGGAAGACCGAGCTATGTGTTTTGCATTTGATGTTTACGCTATTTTGCTCTGAATCTCCCATCAGGGATCAATAATGCACATCCATTTCTGGCAAACTCTTCACACTTTCAATGAGAAAAAAAAAAAAAAAAAAAGGTTTTCGCAAAGGGAGGGCGGGATAAGACCATCCTAAGACACAGCAAAGTCAGGATGAGTGCAGTACGTGCCCGGAAGCTTTATAGGAACGAATGGAGAGCGACACAAGGAAAAAGTCAGTTAGCAATTAAGGTTCTCTAATTGAAGAATTGAAGAAACCACAGAGCAGTGGTTCTCCATAGGCAGACACTGTCACATTGATCTTGGCCAAATCGAGATTTTTTTTTTTGTCCTAAAGGGAATTCATTTTGGTACTGGAAGAATAGTTTAACTACATTTCGCCTGTTAAGAGTGTCCTGTGATACTTTACAGCTTCTCATGAGGGAAAGCTCTTGTAGATCAACAGATAAAGGATCATGTTAACAAGACTAAAGACTATCATAATATATAACACATTAATATAACACACTGAATATACGTTAATCCTGTGATGTCAAAGCTGAATTTTCAGCATCATTACTCCAGTTTTCAGTGTCACATGATCCTTCAGAAATCATTCCAATATGCTGATTTGATCAATTATGAATGATGGTTCATATTATTATCAATGTTAAAAACGTTTTTTGCTGTTTAACATTTTAGTTAGTTAATAGTGAGAATTGGACCCTAAACTAAAGTGTGACTGAGATTTCTTACAAAGAAAACATTATAAAATCTTAATTATTTCAAACTTTTGGATGATCACCAGTGTATGTTCATTCAAATTCAGCTAATTCTGAATGCACTGTGTGTTGCAATGGATAAAAGCATAAGCAAAGTGAATAAATCAAACTTTCAGATTTACTTCCCGTTTCAAAAAATCGTATTACTTTTGATTCTAATAAGAAAAGTTGCAAAGTATATGTTTATTAAACATTTATCCTGAATGAAATAAAACTAAAGGTTTACACTATTGCCATGTCCAAGAACATTTCTCTATTTAAACAGACGAGTAGAGAAACTGTATGAGCATGAAGTGTATGAACTATACTTATATGATATTCTAAAAAACAGTCACATATCTGACCGAATATGTAATGAGGAATGTTTTTTGCATTTAGCAGGTGTTTCATTTTATCGGTATGTGCGTTCCCTCCGAATCAAACTCTCCCAGCTCTGGCATTGCTAGCAGCATCAGTTACTGAGATCCTTCATGTCTACCTTGAAATACACACTGTGATCTCCAGCCAGGCAACCTGTTCTTAATCATCAAGCTCTACCCACCAGCAGATCATTACCTTCACATTAAACCACCACACGGAAGAAAGACCAGTCCACAACATCACGGCCCTCGCAACTCAATTAAAAACACTCACAATTCAATCCGCTGGATTTGATCTCGCAATGGAACAGATTCAGCCATTATAATGGCGTCAGTGAAGTGCATCAGCCCAAACAGCGAGGAGATAATGGTGAATATCCTGAACCTTCCAGCATCCCTGACTCCTGACGTCTAATGTACTGGGATGTTTTATTGTAGCTAAAACGTCAACTCTGCACGCTTTAGTAAGTGAAACTGCTGCCTCTGAACACTTTCGCCTTCTACAAGGATGCTTTCCCCCTTTAAATAATTCTGCTGCTTGATGGATAAACAATGGGTTCTGTGCTCATGCGTTCACAACATTTATTATGCAAGGACACTCTCAAGGAACTTCAAATTAATACGGAGCTGTTTTACAGCTCTAACTGGGATTTTTGCATCGAGGAACAACAAATGAACTCTTAGGAGCCCTGATAAAAGACTTGACTGTGTGTGAAAGTGTGTGTGCCTGTGATAAATGAATGCTGCATTCTCAGTTGCATGTTCTGTGCATTTAATGGTCCCCTTCAGTGTTACAGGCTAATAGATCAGTAATTAGCCGGAGAGAGGCTTTCTCTACATGTTCGCCGCAGTGGTGCACTGTGAATGTGAACTGTAATGGTGGTTTTTCGACTGCATGGTATCAATAGGTGGATATACGACTTTTAAAGGTGGTGTACAGAAAGAGAGGGAGAGATAAAAGCCAAGTGTTGCATAAAGGAGTGGAACATCAATATTCAGTGGGCTCTGGAGAATCCTCTTTTAAGAATTTCTCCTCCGGACCTGAGCACACACGTAACAAACACACACACACACACACACACACACACACACACACACGCACACACACACACACCTGCTTGTCCTCTCTCTCTCTCTCTCTCTCTCTCTCTCTCTCTCTCTCTCTCTCTCTCTCTCTCGTTTCATTACTGTTTACATAATCGTTGTATCTCTCAACCACAACAGAAAAGTAGGTTGCACTTTATTTTACAGTGTGCGCACTTATGTGTACTTACAGTGTACTTACCTAAGTACTGGTTAATATAAGGTAACATGGGTTAAGGTTAGGTTTAGGGGAAGGTTCAGGCCAGGGTTAGTACCTAGTTATTACCCAGTTTTTGTAATAACTATAATAAGTACATATGTACATGGGGAAAAGGACTGTAAAAAAAAAGTGCTACCAAAAAGTATTTCTATGGTTTTCTGTGCATTTACCGTGATAATATCATGGTATTATATGAAGTGTCTTGGAATAAGAAAGCTATTTTGACAGTTGTAAATAGTAAACTATAGTACTATAGTACTGACATAGTAAAATCATGATTTTATTTAAAGTATTAAACAATGTCATTTTGAAGAGTTACTATAGTATTACCACAGTATTATTTGATGTACCTTGAAGAATCTAGTTTTTTGGACATTTACCACAATCCATATAAAGTTACGTTACGGTAAGAAGCGTTACGACCATAGACTGTAAAAAAATATGGACGTAGTATCCGTGACGTCACCCGTAGGTTTCCGAAGAGCGTTTTTGAAGCCTAAAGTGGGCGGGGCGGCCGTCGCCATCTTGGCAGTGCGTCACCTCTAGTCACTACCGGATAAATTAAAATGGGCAAAGAGGCGGGACGTGGGTGGAGCAGAGGTACTAATGATATGCTACTGCCCTCACGCTGAAGTGACAGCCGATTGAAAAAGTAAAGTCAATGAAAAAGTCAATGGTTGAAGTTCATGTTTTTGCCCTACGAAATATTATAATAGTTAAGACTTAACTAAAAGTGAGACTATTTACTTTACTTTTTTATCAACTTTATTAATCCCACAAGGTTAAGAGCATGTATACAACAGTACATAACACAGATCACACACATTTCTCACAACATACAAGCAGTCAACTATGTGTATCGTGATGCATTATTATTCTGCTAGTTAAAAATGTATTAGTAACTTACAATATTGCTCTAAGCTTGTGCATGTGAGTGACAGTGATTCAAGCACATATGTCAGTCGGCATCTCACGTCAAGTTCGTAAAGAGCTTTAATTCTCTGATTTTGGCCGCCTCTCAGTTTCTCAGATGGGTCAAACCAAAGATATTACCTCAGAAGTTCAAGTAAATGAACTAGAAATCCGCGCTCATTCAAGGGTGTGCATCATGGTGTGCATCTGCATGGACGGAGAGAACGCACTGAGATCATCAGAAATCCATTAGTCCATGTGAGGGAAACAGCTGGAAACACAGCGCTGGTCGTTCTCTCCACACTCAACGCGACGGAATCCGACGGCGTGCACGGGCGAAGGTATAATACATGTATTCAATTGTATGAAATAAACCCAGAAAAAGCAGAAACACAGCTGAGGGTGACGCTAACAGACAGCAGACAAACGACTAGCAGTGAAAGCAGCTGCAATCCACCTGTCACTCAAGTGGCCACGCCCTTAATTATGCAGAACTTTAAGGCTTAAATATAATTTAAACAGATGAGTTGTAAAAAAAATTCACCCCCCTCACAGTCGTCATGAAGGGCAAAATTAGCACATAGACCAAAAAACTATTTGCCACCAGGCTGTAAACATGTTTTTTTCTGCTGTGAAGTTAGACATTTTAACATGGGGGAGATACAGATTTGACTCGCTTTTGCAGTCAGCCTCAAGCGGCCACTCGATGAACTGCAGTTTAATTCACTTCTGTGTTGGCTTCAAGAGAGAGACGGGGAGGTTGCCCCTTGGTTACGACATGTTTTACGGCAGGGATATCAAACGCTCATTGGCTCTCGCCTGCTTCGTCACAAATTGCGACATTCCGTGTTCCAGTCGGTGTGCAACATTTGAAATGAAGAAGCGCGCGGGCCTTCACAGTGCGAGCCGAAACCGGATTAACATTTTCATGGATTAATAATTTAAATTCTACTCAGAGAGGACTGCGTCTGCGACTGCAACACATAATGATGTGAACGACTTTTGGTACCGGTTTTGACATTTTCATAATAAATAAATTATTGTGATTATAATTGTCTGTCTGTTATGTTTTTCTTCATAATTATAACGTTAGCCTACGTAGTTTTAAGGAATGGTTATGGGTAGGTTTAGGGGTAAGTTAGGAGTAGGATTAGGGGCTCAAAATATATTTTAATGCTATATTGTTAATAAAACTGCCATTTCCCTACACACCTCTGCCCATTACGTTTTATCCTTTTTATATTCTGTATAAAATGGGTATGTTTAGGTTTAGAAGTAGGGTAAAAGGGAAAATGGTAAAAGGGAAATTATACAGATATGAAATATACGCAAACAGTTAACGTTTTGTCGCTGAAAAAACGTAATTGTTACGTTTAAATGTTGCAGATACGTCCATATTATTCGTTTCAGGATCTATGAAACGTACAAAAAGTACGTTTTCTATCTTTGAAAAAAACGTATTAATACTTGCGTATTAACAATGAGACCAGGCTGAGCTTTCTGATACATCACTTTACCATGGTACTGCCACTGTATTTTTAAGGTATTTTGAGTATTAATAATTAAGGCAGTGCTCTGCTCTATTGTCAATCAAGGACATGTGTTTAATTATGTAAATTAATCAGTGTACATGCACATGTATGTAAATCAATGTAAAATTGATTTACATACATGCTATTTGTAACATTTGGAATATATGTCTTCATTTGAAGGCCAATGTCTTCATTAAAATATAAATGCCAAAAGATGATTAGTATGCAGAGCCAAAGTTATACAGTAGAAATCCATATTTGTTTACAAGTGCACTGTGTATATGTACATGCATGCAATGTCAAAGAAAGAACAATTCAAAGGTCAAAAAAAGTCTAACACAACAGTCTAACTTAAAAGAAAAGCTGCTATAAAATATGAATGTGTGTTTGAAAATGCAAGCCGTCTCTGAGTGCAGCTGGTATTTGGGTTATGTTGTGGCTGTTACACAACCGTGTGCGCATACACATAGACTTCACTAAAATAGAATATTATTCTCTCTAAAACAGTCTACACTGAAAGTTAGCAACACGGAAAAACTAGCTCTTATTATAATCAATCTCTACTTAGAGTCACTTAGTATCAATCAAGTAAAAGATATCCACTAGTAAAAAGTTAAATAATCTACCATGAAATTCTGGTTATACACACTTTCTACAAACAGTTCTGCTAGCGCACATTTATTTAACAAGCTCCAAGTAGAACCTCAAGCAAAACTCTTTCTTTCAAAATGTTTGATATCACAAAACTTTGACAAATCCAGTAAGGCAGGTTTCAGATGTACTCAAAAATGGAAAATTTCAGCTTGTGCTTGCCAATTGTTTTGGGCAATAGAGTGCAACAGTGATGGCCCACCTTTCCAGCATCCTTGATATCTCCTCAAAGTATTTCCCCATTTTTCACAAATATATTGAAGCCAAACCAATGAGCCAAACCAACCAGTTCTGAGATGAATCCCAACATTTTCCAAACTGATTTGAAGCAAAAAAGGTATACGAAAAATGACAAATGTCAAAGGCTGTGTACTTAACGTCTTTCAGGGGAAATGAAAACAGCCCATAAAGCACTGTGAATAGAATATTAAAGTCCCCCTGTGATAAAAAAAACAAGCTTGTAATGTTGTTTATATGTCTATGTGGTGTTTGTAATATGCTTTAAGACAAACCATGTGCAAATTCATAAGTCAACACCATTGCTGAGTATTTTCTCCTTTTGAAATCGTCTGTGTTTCTTACGTCACAAACTGCCTTGTAACCAATCACGACAACCTGTGATCGTCAACGAGTGGATCTCTGAGGTGGTGTGAGTGAGTGGAGGCGGGGCTCATTTGCATATTCATAGAACCATGTATACTAAATGAGGCAAGGGTGTAGAGTTACATTCAAGCTATTTTAAGGCATGACGACATTTTTTTCAAGGAAACAACTTTTTAAATATGTAATTTTGGTGATCAAAGATGAATATTATCTTTGATCAGCTTTGATCACAGGAATAAATTATATTGGAAAATATATTAAAATAGAAAATAAGATATTTTAAAAAGGTAATCAAACAGTTGACCGCAGACATTTACATATAGTAAAAAAATACAATGGCTAATGTCAACTGACTGGTAACCATATTTTTTTTTTTTTTTTATTAATTAATTGATTGATAGATTGATTGATTTACTTTATTAATCCCCAGGGGGAAATTAATGTCACAGCAGCACAAAAATACAATAAATAAATAAACAACAACAACATACACAACAACAACGTCTTGTTCTCAAATATAAATTTTTCAAAGCATTATGACTATGATTATATACGACTATCATCTGTATCATCTTATATAACACTGATTATAAAATCTAATTGCAGTTGGGAAAAACAAATATTTTCTAAAACGCTCTTTGTAGCAGCGTGGATGAATTAATCTTGAGCTGTGGGTACTCACAAAAGCTCGAGATATTTCATTAAGAAAGGGAACTCATACATGTTTGTAACAACATGGAGCGTGAGTAAACGATGACAGCATTTTCATTGTCTGGTGAACTATCCCTTTAAGGCGTTTTACTTTACTCTTTCCTAGTAGGCAGAGTTAAGAACTTGCTCTTGCAATCTGAACTCTTGATGATCATAATCTCCACCCGATCCCGCTAATGCCGAATCCCACATCCCACCTGCCGCTTCCTCTGACTGTGGCTCGGGTCGTAATAAAGCAGACCTCATTACGAGCACGCTTGCTTCCTGTGCACCATGGGCTGCCTGCTCTCGCCCTGTTTTCCTCCTCTCTCTCTCTTTGTATATTTTTAGTCTTGTTTCAATCTCGCAGTGTTTTAATTTCAGATGGCATCCTTGAAATTAGAGGAGAGATAAAAGAGACCCGGCGCTATGTTAATATCTCTTTGAAGATGAGTCGAGTTGCCCTGGCTTTTCTTCTCCTGAGCGGAATACCGAATGAGTCGATCCTGCTTCGTCAGCTCCGTCAAGACGCGAACATGAAAACAGTCCCTCTCTCCCTCCATCCATCCATCCATCATGTGGCTATTCTCCTCCTTTATTTATTTACCCTTGTACTGAATTACCTCGACTTTTTCTACAAAGGCGCCTCTCTTTCTGCCTGCCTGCTTCGATTCGTCGATCTTCCCTGTCCTTGCGTGTCACTCGGGTCGGTGTGTGACGTGATGGTTTACCGTCTTAAGCCCCATTACTTCTTAATGGCCATGAGATATTTAAAAATAAACCCTGGAGGCAGATCTCTGCACTTCTCTGGTAAATAGGCCAACACATACCGGACTTTAACAAGACATGCATGAATATTCACACTGCTACGGTCTTTGATCAGATTCCTGACATCCCGTTCTCCTCCAGCCTTTCTTTTTATTAATTTCCTTCTCCATCTCGAACACACAATCGCTCATTTCTTCTCTCTTTCTCTCCTTCTGACACTCTTGATGTATTCCAAAATTTGCGAGCCGCGTCACTGTCTGCATCCTAACTGAAACGGAACCTCATAAGTGACTGATTTGGAACGCTCTCGAGAGCGACTCAGCATGGCACATAGAAACTCCTCACGCGATGCCCACAGGAGACTCCACTCAAAATAGATGTTGGCATGTTACTAAACTAGCAATGTGATTGTCTACTAAGCATAATAATGTAACATTTAAAATACATCAGGGATTCCCAAACTTGTTTGCCAGCCAATCCACTTTATGATTCTAAGTTAAAGGGATAGTTCACCTAAAAATGAAAATTCGGTCATCATTTACTCGCCCTCATGTTGTTTCAAACCTGTATGAGTTTCTTTCTTCTGCTGAACACAAAAGAAGATATTTTGAAGAATGTTGGTAACCAAACTTTTGACAGTAGCCATTGACTTCCATTGTATTTTTATTTATTTTTTCTGCTATGGAAATCAATGACTACTGTCAAAAGTTTGGTTACCAACATTCTTCAAAATATCTTCTTTTGTGTTCAGCAGAAGAAAGAAACTTATACAGGTTTGGAACAACTTGAGGGTGAGTAAATGATGACAACATTTTCATGTTTGGGTGAACTATCCCTTTAATATGTCATCAATTTAACAACACGTTCACGTGTTCATAGTTTTTTTATGTCGATTAAGTCATATCGGTATTTGACATACAGGTGAACAAAAATATATAGATTTTTATGTTAACAAATAAAATATTTATTAAATATTCATTTATATATATAAAAATTTAAAGTGTTATTATTTTTAAATGAAATATTATTTTTCATCAGCTTGCCGAAATCCTGTTCATAAAGTAGGCCTATACATGGAGTAATGTCATAGGGGGTGTTTACACGTTTACAACATTTTCAACTAAAAACGGACAACTTTTTATGCGTTTTGGTCGTTGATTTACACGAGACCAGCACTTTGGGCGCCTAAAAATGCAAACTTTTGAAAAGGGGTTTCAAACTGCAGGTTTTTGAAAGCAATAACGCTATCTTCTCTGTGTAAACTACAAAAACGCAAATTTGTGAAAAGGTTGACACATGGCCTGGCATGCATTAGCAGCGTTATTAGTCGTTTTCGTGAAATTGTGTAAACGGGGGACTTTTTGACAACAATATTGTCATCTGTACGCAAATGAAAAACGTTCACGTTTTTAGTGCATTGTTGTCGTGTAAATGTACCCCTTCGAATTTGTTGCGTGCCAATTTCAATTCAATTCCCGATTCTGATTTCAATGTGAATATGTGAATTGAAGTATCAAACAGGATGCTCAACTAGAAAAGCAAATTTGGTCAAATTAGATAGATGTTTGTTTTTCTCATCATGTTATATACATTAACGTCTGCGGAACAGGGTGGAAGAACACTTCATTTCCCAGAATGCATTGCCTGTGTTACATTTATTTGAATTACAATTCATCTAGCCATTCCAATTCAAAATCTCGTTCAACCTTCTGTGGGTGTAACCAATTCACACTCATTTAATGAACAGATGTCAATTCCTCAATGCAGAATTGTGCCTGAATCTACAGTACCATTCGAAACAGCCTTCATGTCAGAAGTATGCCAAAAAATGCTGTCTAGATAGGCAGTTCCGAAAAGAGCTTCAGTCTGCGTTTACTAATCTTGTCTGATCACATCCGCTTGTTTATCGCTGTGCCTCTGTATCGCTCCGTCCCGATGAACAGCCTGACACGAAGAGATCAGCGTGAGACGAGAAACCCCAGAAGAAAACCTCAACGTGTCGGAGCACGGTGTACAGCTCTTTACATTTAACATGACAAAAGCAAGGGCTGCATCAATAATTGATAGACTATTTCAGAGACAAGATATGAATTCAGCCGTCCCTGTGGTTCACACATTCAATTTGACTTATCTTGAGAGTGTCTATAATAAGCCCCAGTTAAAGGGTTAGTTCACCCAAAAATGAAAATTCTGTCAGTAATTACTCACCCTCATGTTGTTCCAACCCCGTAAGACTTTGGTTCATCTTCGGAACACAAATTAAGATATTTTTGATTAAATCTGAGAGCTGTCTCACTCCTCCATAGGGAGGATCAAAACTTGGATTGAAACTGGCCGGCCCAAAAGTTATGAAAGACATTGTTAAAATAGTCCGAGTGACTACAGTGGCTCAACCTTAAGTTTATCAAGCGACGAGAATACTTTTTGTGCACAAAAAACAAACAAAAATAACAACTTTATTCAACTATTCATTTCCTTGGCCTCGAGATTTCACGTAGTGATATTGCGCGAAGCTTCTAGGTTGCACGTTACACGTAGGCTCACTATTGGCCGGCGCTGGTCATGTGTGTGATGCGTGACGTACAACCTAGAAGCTTTGCGCAGTTTCACTATGTGAACTCACTCGAGGCCCACAGAGAAGGAAATTAATAGTTGAATAAAGTCGTTGTTTTTGTTAGTTTTTTTGCGCAAAAAAAGTATTCTCGTCGCTTGATAAACTTAAGGTTGAGCCACTGTAGTCACTCGGACTATTTTAACAATGTCTTTCATAACTTTTGGGCCGGTCAGTTTCGATCCCAGTTTTGATCCTCCCTATGGAGGAGTGATCCAGCTCTCAGATTTAATCAAAAATATCTTAATTTGTGTTCCGAAGATGAACGAAAGTCTTACGGGGTTGGAACAACATGAGGGTGAGTAATTACTGACAGAATTTTCATTTTTAGGTGAAGTATCCCTTTAAGCATTTTAGACTGGGTGGTATGACCTCAATCACACTACGAGTGACTTTATATCATGGCATATCATGATGATATATTTATTTGTATATATCATGGCATATATAATGATGATATATTTATTTGTGCTGGTAATTTAATAAAGAAAAAACAATTTTTACTGTATATTAAATAGACCTTTAGCAACGTATATGTTTTTTTTAGATAACTTAGAAGTACTCAGAAAGAAATGAAAGATACTCTCATTTGATATTTTTTTACTTTTAATTGAGACATAAGTATTTCTAGTATCGTATGGTCTTTACATATAGGAACAAGTTAACTTGACTTCATATAAATCACGATAAAAAGCAAAACCATTCGAAATGACTTTTACAGGTGTAACTCGAATTCAATTTTATGACTTTTGAGAGATATTTTTGAAAAGGCCCCATGAACTGAATGCTACTGTGGCTAGCACCCATTTTACCCGCCTTTTATTGCATAATACATATTCATGAGCCAGATTTTATCATTTTTTATACATTTAATTTATTTTTACATCCTTGCTTGAAGTTGACTTTTTGTTGGTTAAAAACAAGCAATATACAGACGTCTGTAGCCAAGTTTAAATAATGTCTTTTGATTGTTCAGTCTCAAATGAGTTTTGCCAATTAAATGTAATATTTAATTATAGCAGTGTGATGTTTAATTGACAGGTTTTGTGTTTTTTGGCTTGCTGTGTCTGATATCTCCCAGCAAAAAAGGTTTAAGCAGATTGAATTTGTGCAGCACAGCATAGCGGCATCCCACTGCATTTTTATAATACTGAGAGACACAAACACATGAGGCCAGTGAACACCTGGCTCACCTCATCCAGGTGAACATACACCCGCAGTCACACACACACACACACACACACCTCCCTCTCCCTGGAGACCGAGAAAGAGGGAGAGAGAGAGAGACATGTGACTGTGAGTAGAAAATTAGGTGGAAAATATTGTATATGCAAACAAGAACACCTACGACTGTTAACCACAGATGTTCTTAGCAATCACAGATTTCCTTTTTTCCAGGATCCCTTATTCTCTGCAGTTTATTTTTTCGGCTGTTCATCCTCATATGAGCTGTGTAAAAAAATCAATAACACCTTTTTTATGGTGACCATTTTCTCTAGCATAGATGGATGGATGGATGGATGGAAAGACCAACATTTTTACCAAATTCGTCAGGAAATCATTATTATCAAACCATTTTCTTTCTATTTAAGTCGTTATCAATTAGCAGCAGATCAGACCTTCCTTCATGACTAATTAAAGCAATTAGAGAAATCTTGAACTAATGCGTTTTATACAGATAGCAGCACCAAAGCGACTCGTTTCGCTCACAGGTCAAGAGCAGAGTAATTAACTGACGATTACACCCTCAGCCTAGTGTGCTTCAGAAGAAATGAGGGGGGAGAGAGAGTGTGTGTGTGTTCATGCCAACATGCATGCCGCTGGCGTGTGCTGTTTGTGTTTGCATGCATACTCGTGCATTCAGTGTGTGTGTGATTCTATCTTGACCTCTGAAGCGAGACATTGTGCTTTTGTAACTTTCCTTGATATTGTGGAAACATAATTTATGGCAAAACATTCCTTTCTTTCTGTAAAAACAAGATCTGTTGTTTTTTTACGAAATAAAACTGGCAGCTGTGCCAGAATAATTCTGTAAAAAAATACAGTAAAAATGTAAACATATTTACAGAACAACTTGAACATTTTACAATTTAAAACTGTAATTTACAAAACAAAAAATATTGTAAACCGGTAAATCCAACAGACCTTTTCTGCTGAATTAGCAAGGCCATGTTGCTACCTAAATCTGTCTTGAACATATCCTGATATCCACCATAAAAGTTGCTAGTGGTAAAGAGAAAAACCATGATGAATCAAAGTTCATCCCAAGTAGCTTTTCCACAAGCTGGGGTAAATACTACAACAGAATGTGAGGAACAGATTATGAAATTTATCGAATCTGGACCATGAATATTGATTATGTAATATTTACCAAGAAAAGGGTAACAATTTTCAATTTTGATGGGGGGATGGAATGAAAAAATAGGTATTTCACTCTTAGAAGAAAAGGTGCTATAAAGATCCTTAAATGGTTCTGTCAGGCGAACCTTTTAGAGCTTCCCATCATGGGTTCATTTTATGGATTTAGTTTTAATTCATTTTGTTTCTATTCATTTTTATTGCATTTCATAAACATACTTTGTCACTAGAAAAAAACTGAAATAACATGAAAGTATTATGCAATAATTGAATACATTTATCTGTATATAGAACCTTTTTTTGGCATAAAGGGTTCTTTCAAATTTAGTTAAGAACACATAGGGTTCTATTTAGAACCTTATTTAACCTCTTTTTTTCTAAGAGCGTAGACTTCAAAAACAATTATCCAGTTCTGAACATATCAAGCGGAAATGCCGTTCAAGACGCATTCAAATCGCATGGCAATCTGGCCAGTGTTGCCAAGAATAAATGAAATATGCGTATCTAATCAGATAGAAATGTAATTGATCAAGATGCATGAAGTGCCTAAAGAGTAAACATCCCAGAAATGACAAGAGCTGGTTTTTAAAACTTAAATATCTTGCCTGAGCAACACATTTCAATGTCACATCAAATGCTCTAGACTACTTTTACTATACCAACCGTGCCAGACAAGCCCTGAAAAGTGAAGCCAAAGCGTCTCGATCACCCCCCGGTGGCCGGTCCTAGTATAGGTCATAAACCCCGCCTCCCCGTGTTATTCAACGGCACTGAGACCAACTAAACAATTAAATTACACTTCAAATATTGTTTTTCCAAAGATGGTTTCTGTCTTAGTTATTTGATGCGGTGGTGTGACGTCATGATTGACAGCTGTGATTGACAGGTTCTCTGAGCGAAGTAGTCACTGAAGCACCAACAGACTTGTTTTGGGATCTTCGGAGGACTGAGGAGCTTTAAATGTAATATCTAAATTTCTATAATTACTAAAAGAAAAAGTGCAGGAGCGTGTTCTTGCGATTGATTCTGGGAGAGTGAGGGCGGGGCCTTGATTTCGCGGCTTTACTTCCTGCTCACTACTGCGCATGTCTGGTCCCGAAATCGCTTCTGGGCAGACTCAAGTTCCAAGATATCAGCGCCATATCGGGATACTGGCGGCTTCACTTCTGACCAATGGAAGAGAGCGAAGGGGCGTCGTCCATCTTTTTTTACAGTCTATGTACTATACTACTTCTGCTGGGCCAGGCTGAAGTCCCCCTGGACTTTAACAGCTTTAGTCAATAATTGTATCCCTTACAACTCATCCCATACAACTGATCACCAAAATTACATATTTAAAAGTTTTTTCCTTGAAAAAAAAAATGTCGTCATGCCTTAAAATAGCTTGAATGTAACTCTACACCCTTGCCTCATTTAGTATACACGGTTCTATGAATATGCAAATGAGCCCCGCCTCCACTCACTCACACCACCTCAGAGATCCACTCGTTGACGATCACACGTTGACGTGATTGGTTACAATGTAGTTTGTGACGTAAGAAACACAGACGATTTCAAACCGCGTTTTTGAGACTGTCTTTGGTTCACTGCAGTTTTATGGAGAAAATACTCAGCAATGCTGTTGACTTATGAATTTGCACATGGTTTGTCTTAAAGCATATTACAAACACCACATAGACATAAACAACACTGCAAGCTTTATTTTCACCACAGGGGGACTTTAAATAATAATAGCTGCCTGAAGAAGGATGCTGGCTATTTAAAAAATAAATAAATATATAAAATCCATCCATAAAGCTGTTTAGACATGATAAGAATGAAATGGATTCTTTCTATAATAATTCTACTTTGAATAACAATGGAAAATTGTTCACATGCAGAAAATGAGCTGCTGAAAGTGGACATGTCTCGTTCTCAGATGTTGATTATTGAAATAATTGTGTTTCTTGAAGACTTGAACAGACAATTAAACAGAAAGTGAAACGCCAACAGCATACCTTTCTTTTGTCAGTACATTTAGAAGAATGGATGACCTTCGAGCTTAAAAACACACACTGAGTTAACAAACAAACAAAAACATTCTAAAGCTCACATGATTGGACCAGCTTCCTTTTGTGACGTGTGGACAAACAATGTCATTCACTGTTGGAAAATACATAAAACTGTACCAATGCCAAGTTTTCAGAGACAGATCTATAACCTGTCCTGCCACCACGTCCTCGCCTGCCCTCGTGACACGTAAGCGATTGGCGATAACATTATCATGGACATTCCACCAGGGAGAGTATGGTCACATTTCATTTGTCATGTTATGGTATACATACAATAATAGTCTGAACAAACCACACCAAGACCTGTCAATTACTGTCTGGGATAAGGTTGCACGCACGCACGCACGCACACACACACACACACAGACGCACACACACACACACACACACACTCAAGTCAGCATTAAAAATTTGCAACCCATACTTTCATAATAAATGACTGAAACTGAGTATACAAAAAGAAAAATATGTAGGACAGGCATTGTTTTTTGTTTTTTTAGAAAAAGAATGGCATACTGAAAAACACAAAAACATTATATACTAATAAATAAAATATTATTATTATTATTATAAAAAATTGTATCTAAATGGTAAGATATACAATATTAATATATACATATTATATTATATTATATATAAATTAATGGTCAGATGAATCCAAAAAAAAATTGCCTTTTTTGGCAGCAAACACTTAAGATGGGTTTGGTGCACACAGGGATAAAAAAGTACCCCATGTGTAAAATGAAATACTCTGCTGTAGCTTTAATGCGGTCGGCCTAATTCTTGCCAGAGGTCCTGGACATCTTGGTCAGATACATGACATCATGGATTCTAGCAAATACCAACAGATACAAAATCAAAACCTGACAGCCTGTGCTAGAAATCTTATAACGGGCCATGTTTGGATCTTCCAACCGGACAGTGATCCAAAAACAAACATCAAAATCAAAACACAAATGGGTCACTGAGCACAAAACCAAGCTTCTGCAATGGCCATCCCAGTCCCTGACCTGAACCTTATAGATGATGAGGCTGAACTGAAGAGAAGAAGCATCAACATGGATCTGGGAATCTGGAGAGATTCTGTATGGAGGAATGGTCTCTGATCTCCAAACTCATCAGGCATTATAGGAGAAGACTCAGAGCTGTTATCTTGGAAAAAGCATTTATTAAAAGGGGGTAAATCATTGTTCCCAACGTGTTTTGGAGAAAAACATGTATTTCATAATGTGACCCCCCCCCCCCCCTCCCCCCTCCCCCCTCCCCCTCCCTTTCAATTCTTTTACTTCAATGAAAGGTTAGATTTTTGCAATTTTTTTTAAAATAAAATAAAAGGATTAACAATGCAGATTTATTTTTTTACAGCCATCTTTGATCATATTTACCAAGGGGGCAAATAATTCTGACCAGCTCTGTATATTAGCGCTGTCAATCAATTAAAAACACAGAATTAACCGCATGTTTTTAATTAATGGTGATCACATTCATTGAAATGATGAAAGATTCAACATAACATCCGGAATATGTAATAAGAAAGTCAATGTGGTCAATTTTGATTTCTTGTTGACTTTAACATCTGTACCCGTATCGACTACTTCAGCTGCCCCTACATCTCTCCCTTTCCCCCCGCGTGCAGTGGATCTGAAAGCCAAGCACTGGATTTATCGAGCTGTTTTTGACCCCATTAGGGCTTTGAGAAGAGCTGAGTGATTTCACCTCCCCTCTCCGGCTATGTGGATATAATCTGCTAATTACTGGAAGTCTACGTGATGTTTTTCAACCCTGCAGTGATCTGGATTTTTTTTGTGTGTGTGTTGTATTTATCTGCATGTGTGTGTTTCATTAAAAAAGACTTTTGAAGTAGCATCTGATGATGTGTTCAGAGAGTTCATTAATGGAATAAAACATGCCAGTGTTTCATTTATTAGATGTTTGTCATGTTTTTCTTCGGCTTAGTGTTACTTTTGTAAATGAGCTGTCATTTGCTGTCTTTTTGTTGCAGATGACCAATATGATCTACAAATGATCTGGGCTACACGATGATCAGTTTTTAGGATTTACACCGCATTTACTTACAGGTGTGAGTCTTGAAATGTCCAGTTCATACAGCAATTCACAGTTTCGTCTCAAATACTGTCTGTATGAATGTGCAACGGGAGCCAGGCTCGTATTTTCTGACCAGAAACCCTATAGCGACAGTGGCAAAAGTAATATAAAAGATGGCGACATCCATTAAACTGAAACTTTAAACTCTGAAACTTTGTCTTATCACTTCTGACACAACATAAGTCCAATCGAGCTGCGAGTTCATCCGTCAAATCTTCATTAACCGACAGCAGCTTTTATATCTGGATTGAGAGCGGAGAGCGGAGCATTTGAGTCTGACGGGACCAGTGACTGGATTTTAAACCTTCAGATGACACACAGCTTATATATCCATCCATCGCTTACCGAAGTTCCCGAAAGCACACAGTAAACACTCTCTCAAACATGACGTGACAAATATTCATCCAGTTCAGTTCCATTCACACAGTGCGGGTTTTCTGAGAATGCGGTTGTGAGTCCTGAAAATGTAGGGGTGTAATTTGGTCATAGAATGGGGTTGTCACTCCCGTAAATAACTAAAAGGTGTGTGAACGTAACCATATTAAGGACTCAAATACAGGACTGACAAGCGTATTCTGCTGCTGTGTGAACGTTACTTTTTTACTCTTACTGTATGCAAATTGGCTCATTTGCATCTATTGTAAGGCATTTTAGCAGACAAAGTTGATGCTTAAATAAACTCCATTAAGTCTTATGAACTATGAAAAACCAACTTCATACTAGGGCTGGGCGATATAGCCAAAAATATCATCATACAATATCGATATTTATTCACGATTTATGGGGAAGGAAATGCTTTCTACATATTTGTTAGACCTTGAGAATGAAATGTAAACATGTAAACTTGTTTGTTCATAATTCAATAAGCTACCTTTTAATTCAGGGTCCAATGAGATCCATTGAATTTTTCCCTAAATTCTGATTTAATATATGATTTAATACAATTTATATAAGCTTTAACCATTTAATCAAGCTTTTAAAATGTAATCAACTGAAAATATAACAATACATTAGCATCGGTCAAATAAGATGCTGCACAACAGAACTGTATATATTTAAAACATGGATGTATGATTAGAAATAATAATATTATTTTTACTTCGAGGAGGACATTTTAGTATACAGTAGTGATATATTTCTGTCAGAATTTCTTGAAGTGAAACCGAACTTTTATTTTGATGGGTTGTCGTGGAGATCTTAGGCCCTGTTTACACCAGGTATTAAGATGTGTTTTGGTTGATCGGATCACAAGTGGACGACGCTAAATACCGGTGTAAACAGGGTCTAAAACATTTCGAGCTTGTCCACTTTCCACCACTTCCAGAGGAAGTCGAAAAAGCATTGCTTTCATAGTGTAAACGCTCATGTGGTCGAATGTGTTCGAACAGCCACAAAAGACTGTCTACTCTCCGCCTACTGATCTAATGAGTAAACATTGTGGGAAGAGCGCTAGCCAGACGGGATTTAACTTTGTCGGCTGAAGACCCAAGTTTGGTTTGAAGATGGAAAACGTACCAAGCACAATGTTCTCTCACCGTTCCTGATTCAGCGTGCGATCTTGCGGCTGTTAGAGCAGAAACGAAAGGCTGCTGCTCTCTGTGTTTTACGTCATCTCCTTTCATGTTCATATGTAAATTGTTAACTGTAATTGTTATAGGTTATTTTGTCCATTAGATCGAAAGATCTGAAAAAGCCAATACATTTACATAGACCCTCCCCTCGAAGAAGTGCTTGAAAGTGGACAAAAGAGATATTTAAACACGAGGTGTAAACGGGAATGTGTCTCCCTCTTCTGCTTGTGATCCGATTGACCAACTTAATACCAGGTGTAAACAGAGCCTTAGTTTCAGTTTCAGTGTGTATTTGATGGAAGTTTTTCTCAAATGAAATGGTGAAAAGCTTGTAAAGGGATTCTCAAAGCAGCTGTGGAGATGAAGTTCATGTGTTCATGTCCTCATATGTTGAGACAGCAGACGCTGTAAACACAGTGAGCATCACATGTGTGAGTTTTTTTGTATCAGACGAAACCGTGACGTTCATTCACACAGAGACGCACAGAAATCACTTATTAGCAACATGCACTGACTAGCTGTTGTCGCGTTTATATCTGCTGTGTGATAGGCTGTTAGATTGATCCATATTGAGTCAAAATGTCCAAGTGTATCATTGTTATCGACATAGACTTTATCGTGATCATGATATGATATTGTTTATCGCCCAGCCCTACTTCAAAGCCACAAGTTTCCTCATATTACACACACACTTAATCTATGTACATAAAGTATAGTGTGCCTGTTAATTTTCTAGTTTATTTTGCAAACCAGATCAGAATCACAGTGTATTTTATCTAATACGCAGGCCACTTTCAGCTTGACATTTGTGTTCAACTGGTTCTCAGTAAGCAAAACTTCACAATCGAACCTTACATTCAAGCAGCAGACATATGAGTTTCTGAGATTCTTTACAAACTGGGAAACAATGTGTTTTTAATTCGTGTGGGAATAAGGGCATATAAGGTCAGAAAGTCTAGTTCTGTTTCTGTGCAGTAAAGAGCACAGCCTGTCTGTACCTGTCTGTCTCTGCGCCCGGGCCGTGTTCGTGGAGTCTGTGCATTGTCAAGGCTTTTCTTGGTTCAAGGCTGGTGACAGTAGACAGCTTTTCCACCGTGCATTCTCTATTTAATGAAAGATAGAATTCTAGTTGACTGTTTTGTGCAGAATTTCCAATGGATGGTTGGTTCTATTGGCTCTAATAAGTAACCAATCAGCCCGAACAACCACTCAAGACATCCTAGCAACAGCATAGCAGCACTAACAACCAGCAAGAATAAACTAACCACTACCTAGCAACCATCCCGAACATCATAGCAACACTAAGGCCGCGTGTCCACGTTGTACAAGCAGAATGTGACGGTTGGTCAGTGTTGTATTTGTCCCGCCCCTCCTCCACTGTGACGGCTGGGTCAAAAGTGACAGTGATAAGTACTGCATTTTACCCAAAGTAACCCAACTCCCGGCGAATGGTAAAAAAACGCTGAGCACTCAGTGTGAAATAGACGCTCACCGCCTAGTAATGCTGCTGGCATTTTGAAAACATGGTGCTCCTATTGAAAACAACTGGAAAAATACTCCAGCCTCAGAACAAAAAAAAAACGCTTTGGTGGACACATGGCCTAAAAACAACCACCCAGAACATCCTAGAAACAGCATAGCAGCTCTATCAACCACACAAAACTCCCTACCAACCACTTAGCAACCATCCAAAACAGCAACAGCCTAACAGTTCTAACAACTACCAAGAATACCCTAACAACTACCTAGCAACCACCCAAAACTTTAGTTTTCTTCAGAAGCTTGGAATTTGTTTGGACTTTTAGAGTTAGATTTTTCAATTGTTTTCATTCAGTCTTTTGTCAGTACAGATACATTCGAAATTGCCCAGAAAACTCTATTACCATGCATGCACCAGAATATTTGCACTGAGTTCATCTCATTCACTTCCCACAAGCAACCTTCACTATGTGAACAGTGTCTGAAAAATCACCCATAACAATGATGCCATTAGTTCTATCAAGGTGGTTATCTCCGTAATCGTGTGTAAGTCATTTGCTCGGATCCAGTGAAACATCCGTGTTGTTTCTCACTGTCAGACGTTGCCTTCTCATCTGCCAGGCTTCGGTCCTCTCCAACCAGACAAATGACGGTCTGAATATCTTTTCCCATGCAGGCCTGACTCCTAATGTAGATACATTGCTTGTTCCAAACTTATGATGAAATACAAGATCTTTTGTCTTCTATTCTGTTTCACACTTTTTTGTTGTTTCATTTTATTACTGTTTTTTCCTCCGATGGGTATATCAGCCATTCACTTTGTGCCTTTGTTTCTCTGTCTAGCCATCCGTCTGTCTCTCTCTCTCTCTCTCTCTCTCTCTCTGTCGATCTGTCTGTGATTCTTTTTCTATCTTACTCATTGATTTTTCTTTCCTCAAAGGAAAAAAAATGTCTAAGATGAGCAATACTTGCACTACTGAATTGTATTAAGAAGCAGTGTAAAAGGAATCAGTTGTTGTTCTAGAAAAGAAATTCTGTTTATACGAGGCTTCTTCTCCAAAGAGAGAACGTTTTTTCCCCCATCTAAAGAGATATACTTATTTAAAACCGAAAGAAAGAAGCAAAAAAGATAAACAGTCTTTCTTTGTCCGTATTTGATTAAATTCCCAGTGTTATTGAGCAGTATCAGTTGACACAGAAAGAATCAATATCAGTGTGATACGCTAAGGTTTTATGTGATATCTCAAAGTGAGTTTGTTTAGCTATAAATTTGAAACACATGCTAGTGTCAGATCCAAACAAGAGCCAATTCTTTCGCAACAATGGTCTAATGTAAAATGATACTGTGGTTGACTGTGCCTTATCTCCACTGCATCCTTGAGGTCCAGATTAATATTTTTCTGTCATGACAACTCTTGGGAGTGTTTGGCCTGGTAATGGATGTGACAGTGTTGATATGTTTGGTCTTGGCGGAAGAGATCTGCTATACTATTCAACAATATTACTCATCTGCTTGCGTTGGCATCATTGTATGAGAATTGAACTGAGCTGGACGATGGCATTACTGTTTTCTCCAGAGCAGCTGTATAGATCAATTTTCTTAATGAATTAATAATTTTTTTACAACAGAAATTAATCAACACTGAACTTACTTAAGCTGGACAATGACACTATTTTCTTCTAGAGCTGCTGTACAGCCAAAACAAACTTTATTTTCCTGTTGTCATTGTAAAGCTGCTTTGAAACAATCTGTATTGTTAAAAGCGCTATAGAAATAAAAGGGACTTGACACTGCTGATGCTGCTGCTGCTGCTGAGCAAATACGGGACTTGCTACTGCCAATACATGACATGCTACTGTGAGCAAGTAAGACGTGCTGCTGCTGTACAATATAGCGTACATGAATTTCCCATAGCAGATCTAGACAGGTGGAGCTGGGGAAGGTGGAGGGTTTCTGAAAGAGCGCAGGAACTGCTACAGTAAATGCTGACCAGTATTTGAAGGTTGAGCAGCGAGCTCATTGGCTACTGATACAGCAGGAACCAATCAGCTGTGCTCAATAGAGAATGATGTGATTGCAAGCAGATTGGGGTTAGAGTTTCATGGCAGAACTTCATGTGAATCTCATTGAATAAAAACGTCACCAAAACAAAAAGACGACAAATAAGTAATTATATTGGATTCGATTCTTTGGATTTTTTTTTTTTTTTATGAGAATAAAACATGGAAAACAATTTCCCCCACAAATTCAGATTATTGTAATACACAGATAAAGATTTGACATAAATAAACAAATGGTTATTCCCTTTAGATTCACAGCACTGTAATATAATTATCTGATCATTTTAATATGTACAATAATTTTTTTTTTATCAATGAAGTAATTAAAGTTTATTATTATTTTATTATAGTTTTTTTTGTATTACATAAATGCATATATATATAATAGTTGTCTTAAAAACAGACTTGATTTTCTTTATGACATTTTAAAACACTTGTAAAACTCTGTTTCCACTTTACCCATTATCTAGTGGGTTATTTCCCAAAAGTCAGTTTTGTTTTGACTAGACAGATATAAATGTACACACACTGTGGCTCTCTTATTCTATTAGATTTAATGAAAATCATCAAAACCAGACGAATAAATCTATATCATAACGACTTTCTGTCAAAGTCTGAATCCAAAGCCTTGTGGCTCTCACCCTCTAATAGTGCTGATTTCTAAAAGATTGTCAGTAATGGATCAGTGGTGTTAAAGGTCTGAAAAAAATCACGGTTGCCGGAGTGATAAAGAGAAAAAGGTGACAGCGAGCAGAGAGAAACAGAGTGTAAAGGTGGCTGGATAGGACCAAACAAAGACATGCAAAAAGAAAAAAAGATGAGACAGATGGACGAAAGAAGGAGGGACAACACTGACTTATTATCCAGACAAAGGCTCCAGTCATGCACCTAATTTAAGGTCGTCCTGCGCTCTGTCTAATTAACTATTTACCAGCTCATCCATCACGAGCTCTATTCTGCTTCTTACAGAGACCTCCTCTCCAGATTAAAGGATAAATGTTTCATTACCATGGGCGTGTTCAGCTAAAAATGGTTGCTAGCTGTAGCGTTCATTTTCGAGTTTTGTAATGAGAAAATAAAAGAGGTTGAACTTGAATCACCATGAATTTGCTTCCTAAGAAAGAGAATGGCCACCGCAGCTTGAAAGAGGAGCACAGGCTCAGTTGTTAGCTTAAAGCTTTATACGTGTTTGCTTTGAAAGGGAGAAAGTGGTGTTTGTCTGGAGATAGAGTCGGAGTTAATCCTCAGAGGGACGCTTTACTCCATGTCCACCTCTTGTCAATTACGCTGTAAGTTCCAAGGCACCGTGTTCACCGCAATTAGATCCTCCTCACAGGCAATATCTGAAATACATTTACATATGATCGTTTATGCAGACTTTAATGCAGACAAAAGTTGTTGATCAAACAGTACTGTACCTGCCCAGGAGGACCACTAATTAACAGAGCTGGAAGGTACGATGTGTTCTGCGTATATAGCATGTAATGGAGAAAATGTGCCAATTTTGCCTTACCATTTGTAATGTGGTAGATGTATTTATGAGGTTATCAGTATGCAGGCGTATGCTTTATTTTACAAATGACAGCGAGGTACATGCAGTAATGCACAAAAACAAGGACACAGGATGAGGCGGATAATGTTTACAAAAGTTTTTAAACAAGAAGTTACAGTGAGAACTAACAAATTAGTTATGTCTACATTATTGGAATTATATGGAAGCTTGTTTCCGCCACTGAATAAAAAATAGAAAAGGTAATAGCGACTTTTTATCTAAACATTCTGACTTTTTTTCTTACAATTGCGAGTTTACATCTCGCAATTCAGAGGGTTTTTTCTCAGAATTGCGTGATATAAAGTCGCAATTGTGTGTTATAAAAGTAGAATTGCAACAATCGCAATTGAGAGTTTATGTCTCACAATTCTGACTTTTTTCTCGCAATTCTGACTTTTTTACAATTGTAAGTTTATTTCTCGCATTTCGAGTTCTAGTCTTTTTCTATATGTTTTTTTTCTCATAATTGCGTGTTTATATCTCGCAAATCTGTTATAATTCTCGCAATTGCGTGTTATGAAGTAAGAATTGGGAGATATAAATTTGCAATTCTGAGAAAAAGTCTGGGTTGTGAGATTAAAAGTTGCAATTACCTTTTTATTTTTTTATTCTGTGGCAGAAACAAGCTTCCATTGAATGACCATATGATCCTTCAGAAATCGTTTTATCATGCTGATTTTTCTGCAAAAAAAAAAAAGAACCGTTTTCAACATTTATAATAATAAGAAATGTTTCTTGAGCATCAAATCAGCATATTAGGATGATTTTTGAAGGTTCATGTGATGCTGAAAACTGGAGTAATGATGCTGATTGCATCACAGGAATAAATTACAATGGCAAACAGTCATTTTAAATTGTAATAAAAATGAACTATTTTTGTATGTCTGATCAAATAAATGCAGCCTTGGTGAGCATTAGAGACTAAAATATATTAAAAATATATATATTAAAATAAATATATTTTTTTAACTACTAATAACCATTCTAAACTTCTCACAGTAGTGTGTGTACATATATATATATATATATATATATATATATATATATATATATATATATATATATATATATATATACATACACTGAACAAAATTATAAACTTTTTTTTGCCCTCATTTTTCCTGAGCTGAACTCAAAGATCTAAGACTCTTTTCCATGTACACAAAAGGCCTATTACTCTCAAATGTTGGTCACACATCTGTCTAAATCTGTGTTAGTGAGCACTTCTCCTTTGCCGAGATAATCCATCCACCTCACAGGTGTGGCATATCAAGATGCTGATTAGACAGCAGGATTATTGCACAGGTGTGCCTTAGGCTGGCCACAATAAAAGGCCACTCTAAAATGTGCAGTTTTATCAAATCAAGTTTTGAGGGAGCGTGCAATTGGCATGCTGACTGCAGGAATGTCCACCAGAGCTGTTGCCCGTTAATTGATTGTTCAGAAATAGGCCTTGTGTGTACATAGAAAAAGTCTTAGATCTTTGAGTTCAGCTCATGAAAAATGGGGGCAAAAACAAAAGTGTTGCGTTTATAATTTTGTTCAGTGTATATATATACACACACACACAAACACGCACATATTCACAGTACACACATATGATGTAAAATGATATAAAATTACACATACTGTGTGTATTCTACTCAATTTCAATTTGAAATCACGCAAAAGTTGTTCCAGTTTCATTCCACGCTATAGCTCAAAGCATTTTAATAGTCAAAAGCTGCATAAAATGAGAAGTTACAGCAGCTGGTAACGTAATTTCATACCTTCAACTGTGACTTTTAAGCTTATTTTGCAAAGAATTACTTCAAACTTAACAACATCGTCATTTTGTCATTCACAAGACATCCTGTGTCGATGAAAGACTGCAAAGCATCATTAAACTGCATCTCTGAAAGGTCACTCGATTGATGCGGTTCGGTCATTCGGTTGAACACAGAGCTTGTCTGATGCAATTGAATGTGAGATTACCTGAATAAATGAACCTATTGCAGTGGACTCAGTTCATTTAGAGGGATTTGATGAGCGTCTATTGAGTCTCTCACCACTCCTGCAATACTTTCCCCACTATATTGATGGAATTATTTATTAATTTTTGAGAAAAATTTTATCCACAAATGTTGCATAACGCAGCATCAGCCACATACAGCTTTGACAGTTACAAGCCCACAAGATACAGGAAGCTGGTATTTTCAGTATTCTTATTATATTATTCAATGTGTTTCCATCATACTGGAATCCATACTATTACATAATATGTCAAGGTCAAACCCACACGAAATTTGCTCTAAGGTTGCCTAAGGTAAACCGATTTTGAGAATTCCATGAAGTATCAACGACGTCCCTTCTAAAATCCTAAAAGAAATGCAAAATAGACACACATGAGTCAAATGTTAACACACAGTATGAGTATAGAGCAATAAAATCAAAGCCGCACACTCACAAGTTGAGTTCATGTTGAAATCTCATTAAAATCAGATCTCATTTTGAGATATTTTTGAGATCACTTCAGAAACTCACAAATGTGAGATTTGAGTTTCTCTCAAAATCTGAGACCCAGGAGCAAAACTCTATTTGATCTTTCTTTTGAGAGAAGGTGTGTTATTTCCTGCAGGAAGTCACCAAAGTGAAATGCATATATACATATTGGTTTTATGTTTGGTAACATGTTTATTCTTATAGCTGTTGTTGTTGTTCTATGAATATATATATATTAAATTATTACTATATTATTATTATTATTATTATTATTATTATATATTAAATGTGTTTACCTATCCTATATTTTTAATTATGAATATACTCATCTCTCCTTGTGTTAAATACAAAAATATATATTTTTATTTCAATTTGATTAAGAATAAATACAATTAAAAACAATTAAAAATGAATTAAAAATCTATTTAATTGAACAAATAACACTGATTCTAACTACACAGTATAAATGACAGTTGAAAATCCAGGCCGACTTGATTGGTTGACTGTGATGCTTTCGAAATTAACCAGACGCACACATCAAGCCCTATCGTGATGTTTGAAATCCCAGCACTATCCAGAGTCCAGACCATAGCTAGCATGATTCATCCTGTCAACCCATGCGACTTCATAACAGCTGATCCTCTTTTTTTTACACCTGCGAGTAGCAGATGAAGCTCTGTATCAGAGAGACCTCTCAGCAGAATGAACCTCCATCCAACAGAGCGCTCTCTGAGAGTCTGCCATGTATTCTGATCATCCTCATCATTCGGTTGGATAATAGGAGACTGGAGTGGAAATGACTTGTTTGCCGTCTGTGTAAATATGTATGGCTCTGAAGAGGGTCTGGTTGAGAGTGACAGTCTGAAGGAAAGTTATTAGACAAAGCCTTCTTCTGAAAGCTCACCACAATGAATTAGCTCTCCCCCGTTTCTCCGGGAGAGCTGCAGGCTGGAATGTATTCAACAGTTTATACGTTTTTCGATGGACTTGAGGAAATGGAATGTTTAGACTGCTTTTCTGAAACAAAAACTTCTTGGACAAAATGCTATTCTGACATTGGCTCAAAACACATCTGCAGAGCCACTAGCTAAGCTTAAAACACACACATGTCTGTTAACCATGTCTACTGAGGAAGTGCTTCTAAACTCACTGCCCTTTCTATAGAGAACCATCTTCACCAGGTTTCTGCTTTTGTCTTTGGTGTTGATTTGTATAATATGCCACCTACTTTACAGAAAGATTACAACACAAATATATGCACATTCTTTAAACTTGCTTAAAATGTCAAATTCTGTCATACTCACCCGTATGTCCCGTAAATCATTCTAAGCCATTCTAATTCTCCTTCAGGCAAGAATCAATGGCATTGGTGTTAATGATATCAAACCCCCTGGGTTGCCTCAGAATATGCCATATTTTAATTTGAAAGCAAGTACAAATTAAATTTGTGAGTTTTAGCAGATGGGAAGATTTTCAGTGGATCATTTAAGGTTTTTTTTTTGGTTATGACTTTATGGTGTTTTTTGTCTTTATTTTGGAGCTTGACAGTCATGTCATCAGGAACTCGGGCATTAACTAATGGCTATTTTTATAATTGATTAATTGATAATATTTTTTTTTTTGACTAATCAGATAATATTCAGATAAAATCAGATATTCTGCCAATGTACAACACCACTGTGCAAGTCTATTAAAATAAAAAGATAGATGCGCACATAAGATCTAGCTACAATGCATTTTACAATATAAAAACATACAACTTGTGTCAACCCTTTTAAAGCCAGAAGTATTTTAATCACTAAATTAGGAGTCAGAAAACATTCATAAAGCATAACAAATCTTTTTTTCTTTTTTTTTTCTACTGAAAAGATAACAGTTTGCCATGGGTGAGTAGCCTAAATAATAAAGTATAATACATAATAACAAAGGGTTTTCTTTCTATATAGTATTGTTCACTCATTAATGAAATTAATCATATTACTGTATATGTGACTGCAGCTTAGGAGAGGCAAAAATCAGACAAACAAAGAGAATGAGAGAAAAAGCTTTCTGAGTGGGCTGTCAACACTCAACACCGTTTTGCTCTTGCTTCAATTACAGGACTCACAGCAGAAAAAAAAACATACGTCATTTATCATCCAAATACCAATACATTCACACAAAACTGAATGGAAATGAAGACATCTTATTCATTTTCCTGTCTCTACCCCAGCAAAAACCATCTGCGCGACTAGACTACACCTCTTTCTCATCCTTAACGCTTTCCGTCTCTCTGTGATGGAATATTTAATGTGTTTTCAGTTCAATCAGGTTAGCCCAGCGAGACGGGAGGGGCCACGGAAACCCGGGTCTAAACAGTG